>VWYP01014128.1:46394-91745 GCA_013400435.1 Pycnonotus jocosus
ACCAAAAACCTAACAGCAACAAAAAAGTCCAGATTTGTAGTGCATTGAGAACTGTGAAACTGAAAAAAATATTTCAACCACTACTTTTCGTTCAGGTTGTCCTGACAGTTTTATAAAAAAATCACTGGTTGAATTAAATATCTCATTCCAATAAGGCAGTTATATCCTACAAGATAACACCTTGCTCTCTTAAGGCAAAAACTCCAAACCCCTGAGTTTTCAGTCAGTTCTGAAATTCATGTTGTTGTTTTAACAACTGATTCTTCATTGTGCAATGAAAGTTCCAGCCCTAGGCTGCATTTTTATAAAAATTCAAAGCTGAATGAGTTTTCTTGGTGGCACAATCTGGATCCATCAGCCAAGGCTGCTCCTGCCTCCCTCTGTGGCAATGCCTCCCGTCTAACGAGCCTCTCACCACAAAACTCTGCTCCACCTCTCCTGGCTTTAGCATCATTTCTCAAATTTGACAACAAACAGGAGCAAGGGAAACTCAAGTTTTCACCAGTTTGCTTTAGTCATGATAAAGCTAAAGAGCAGTGGGAACCTTGCAGAGAATCCCTTCTCACAATGTTGCCAATTTTCATAACTTTTTGAGGCTGCCCCTGGTAGAGTTCCCAGCTCTCCCAAAGGCTTTGTCATTTCTCTCTCATCTTTCAGTCTGAAGGCCACTCAGGTCCCCATTTTTGGCTTTCAACTCCTCTCCCAAGAGAGCTTTCCTTAATAAAAATTCATGAGAAAGTTCAAGATGAAAACAGTTGAAGTGTCAAATGAAAACAGCTGAATCCTGTCCAGAGGCAAATTGCACAGAGCAGTAAAGCTTTCAAAATCACTTGCACTGTAAACACGGATGGGCTGACATGTTCCTGAGGTGATCCTGAGGAGCAGCAGAGAGTCCCAGGATGTCCACAAGGAACCCTGGATCTTTAGCTCAGCAGCGGCAACATTTATCTGATCACACCTTGCAGTCCTGCTCCTACTGTCACGGTTTTCCTTCAGCTCAGGGAGAAGCAGGGCAGAACTCCCAGGTCTTTGCAAATGAACACAAAGATTTGCTTAACTTTGTCTCATGGAAAGGTTTGGGTGGAAAAGGACCTTTAAAGACCATCTGGTCCCATCTGCAATAAGCAGGGACATCTTCCACCACATCACTTTTCTCAGAGTCCCATCCAAAATGACCTTGGAATGTGTCACATTTCCTTCTGTGCTGGTTTGAAATGGAAAAGCAATTTCCAGGTTGTTCAACATCTAAGTCTCACCATTTTGGTATCCACAGACCCACAAGCAATTAGCTCATCACTTTCCCATGATGGGCTATGCTTAGACTTGCCCAAAGGTTCCCAAATGGAAGAAAAACCCAAATTACATCCAATGAGTCATTAATATAAAGAAGTGAAGTTCTAAATGAAAGTAGTAGGTAAGACTTAAAGCCTTTAAGTCCAGATTTCTAAGCAGAACGTCAGGAAAAAAAAATAGAATTATTATCTTTTGTTTCTAACACAATTATTCTGTTTCACGGAGAAGGAAGTTCTGCACAGAAATGTAAGTACTTTTCTGAATGTGTTTTATAGTCTTCAGATCTCACTGTGTTTTTCTAAATAGGGATTTCTTTGTGATGATTTCTTTCTTATCATCCCCTGGTGTCTAACAGCAATGGCTGATTAAATGAGTGGCCAAAAGCACCACTAGGGAATGCAGGTAAGCAGAGGAGAAGGAAAGGTCAAGAGTACTTCACCAACACATTGAATAATTCACTGCTGTTTGTGTTTATCATGATTTCCACACTTCTAAAGAACCAAGAAAAAGGAAAAACATTTTGCTTAATGCCAAGCAGCTGCAGCTGCAGGTTTGATCCTCAGTCAGTGTAAAAGCAGAAGCCAAGGAATGTGACACTACCTGTGCACTTAACCTGACTCAATAGCCAAAGCACTGATAACTCTTATTCATGGAGGGATATATTGTATATATAATAATTTTGTATATATATTGTATATATAATAATTGTATATACATATTATATATATAATAATTACATTGTATATATAATATACAATATTATATTGTATATTTTATATTGTGTATTATATATTGTGTATATATATTGTATATATAATAATTTTTACTGGATTCACCTTTTTAATTTCTTGGAGAAGCAACTCACAAGGGATGTAAAATTAATCCAGACAGAGTTGGCAATTTTGCTTCAAACTTAGCCATAGTTTAGCTGATTCACTGGCAATAAAGTTTGATTTCTTGTTTTCCCAATAAGAAAGCACCAAACACGGCCTCCTCATTTTTCCAGCATTTTGGCTAAACTGGAATTGAGAGATTCCAGTCTGCCCCAAACTACAGCACCATGCAAGTTGCAATTTCCCTACATCCTTCAAGAACTTTGTTTTGTTTTTCTTTCTTTTTACCAGACCTTCTTGCAGTGCTTGAATATTTGAATGAATGGCCTGGTCACTCTCCAGCAGCACAAACCATTACTCTTGGCAAAGAAAATTTCATTAGAACTTGTCATGAAAATAAGGTGGTTGAATTCTGGTATCGATTTGTCACAATAAGGGTTGGAAACACCACTGGAGTGGCAATCTGTAACCCGCTGTGGGGGCCAGAAAAGTGCTTGAGTTTCTTGTCATTTAGTTGGTCTTTTATACTGAGGTTGAGGGTATAAAATGGGGTCAGCCCTAAATACAAAAAAAAATAAAATTAATTGGATGCTTGTTGCAAGCAAAGTTCATCTGAAAGAGTGAATGGTGTTTGGTAATTTGAGGTCTGTTGGTCTTCCTACAAAATAACATCACAAAAATGCTGAAAAACTAAAACTCTTTGCAGGTGGACTTAAGAAATAATTTTTGTCTAATTCTCAGTTGAAATTTTAAATCATGCTATAATATTTAATTCCTTTATGTATGTTATTTCTATCACCAGACTATTGTTGTCATCAGCAATATTGAAGTTAACTATTTC
This sequence comes from Pycnonotus jocosus, assembly GCA_013400435.1. NCBI lineage: Eukaryota > Metazoa > Chordata > Aves > Passeriformes > Pycnonotidae > Pycnonotus > Pycnonotus jocosus. The sequence goes on from VWYP01014128.1 coordinate 49,362, forward strand.
TAAAATATATTCCTAAACCAGAAAAAAATGTTTTCTCATATTGGTAGTAGTATAAGAAAAACAAATCTAAGAAATGTGCTGGAACTTTAAGTTAATGAACAACTGTTTAATCAAATAATGAACTCAAGGAATAAATTTAAGAAATGTAAAGGTCAATGGCATTCACACAAACATCTGCTCAAAAGTAGTCTGTCCTCGGTGCCCATAAATGTCACCCTAAAAATCACTTTGTGCACTTGGGAAGAACAAACCCAGCTAAAAGGCAGCTGGCTAAGGGGAATTGAGTATTTCAGAGAAAAAAGAACTTCCAAGCTGGTGATGCATGGTCAGATACAACATCTGGGTAATGGAAATTGCTGGTGAAACTTGCTTTAATTACGCTGGGTGTTCCTGCTGTTCCATAGGTGGGGAGGCAGAGCCTCACACCGCCCAGTTTCTGATATATCCATTAATTGCAGAGATGTTTGGTGACCTCAGCCCCAGCTTTGCTCCTGGGCCCTTCATCTGCCTGGGCCAGAGGTATTTTTATAGGATGGAGGTTCCTGTTATCTTTAGAGGAGGCAAGAACAGAGGTGAAAAAAATGTTATTCTTGTTGAAACTATTTCTTCACGTGTAAATCAGAACCATTTTAATGCTGATATATTCCAGAGTGGTTTTGATTCATAGGTGACAAAACTATGGTGGAGACACACCTGCATTCTTGCTTTGTGAAATAATTCATTCAATTATTGCCCTGAACTTCTGAAGTATCTTTTGTGATGGAAAAGCCCTGTTTCTATTGAAATATAAGTTTTATTTATCTACACACCTGCCTTATTCTGTGACAGGGAAAAGTATTTTCTAAGATGAAAACAAAGTACCATTGACTTTGCTTTAGCCATGGGAGTTACCTGGACTGAGAATAACACATTCTTCACTTAAATTAACATTTCAGGCTTTTTTTTGTCATCATCTAGAGAATGTTATTCTCGTTTTGAAGCATATGTGAATCACCCCCTCTTACTGGAAATCTCATATTTGTTCAACACTGCTCATTAAATATAATGAGGTGTCCCTTATGCACAAACAACCAAATATGCTCTGACTGCCTCATCTGTCAAACACAACTGAGATAGAGGCTTGAGGAGAAAGGCAATGGCTGACCTTATGTCTCTGTTTTGACCAGGATATATTAGCAAGGCATCATTTATCACGAATAAAAATGCTCTTTTCTCCATTCCTGCTGTGTTTACACTTGTAGCAAAGCAAACAAAACCAGACTGCTTTTACAGCAAGCCAGGAGAAATGAAAAATTCCTAAAGATGTCCCAAAACCTTCAGCACCTCAAATAAATGTAACTGAAATAAGGAAAGCATTCTTTGATGCCATTGCCTGGGCGTTAAAGCCTTAAGAAAAGTGTCATGTAATAAAAATTTACATTTAAAATACGAGATTTGGTTTGGTTTTTCTTTCATTTAATGAAATCATCTGGTTTTGAGTGAGATACCAAATTGCTGCTGAAAATAAAAACACAGTAGAGATTGGAAGCAATTAAAATCTTTCAAAACTCTGATTCTTTTTTAGACTTAAGCAAAGCCACGTGGAAAATACATTGCACAGCACAGACACAAAGCCTGTTCTTTGCACAGCATTAATTACATAGAAGAGACCCAGTTATGGATACATTTCCATTTACCTTATGCTGAAAAAACCAAAAAAAGACCACATTTGTTAAGAGTGAGAGAAGTTTCTAGTTGGAGCAATCAAGATGAGTTTAACTGGGAGGGAGTTCCAATAATTTTCCATTAGAACTGGCACTCTCTTGCATGTATAACATTGCAGTCATGTGCCTGCACAACTTCCTCCCTCCTTTCCTGCTCTACCAACTCCTAAGAAAAAATAATTCTGCCCAAGACTGCAGAGCAGGGCTGCATTATGTTTAGGTCACAATAAAAATTCTGGGATATTCTATCAGGCCTGACAATGCGTGCAGGGTGCTCTCCAGAGCTGCATTCCTGAGCTTTCCATCCGGGAGCTGCCAGGCTGACAAATGAAGCCCTGGTCTGTGATGAAGACAAAATGCCCACTTAGATCCAGGCTGCAGCAAAGCTCCTCAGTCACCAGGCTGCATTTCAAACTTGGTGGAAAGCAGAAATGTTAGGGCATTAATCCCCTTCACTGCTTGGGCCAGCTACACTCCGAACAAATTAATTGACGGGCATTAACTGAGTCCAAAAAGCTGAAATCACAGTGTATTCATCCACTTCGCAATTTGGGCTGTAGTTTTACTTTTCAACACAAATTAACAGGCAGTAACAGCCCGACAGCAGCAGCTTAACTCTGTTGTGTGGCACAATGAGGAGACAGTGCTGGAGTGCCTTGGGGATGGCTTTTCATCATCACCTGAGCGCTGCTGGGCTTCTGCTGCGCTTTGGCTGCGTTTTTCAAAGCTGAGAACACAAGACCTAAACACGCCCTGTGTTATTTGTTTCCACCACAAATAGTGACCCAATTAAATTCACAGGACACTGCCTCAGTTCTAAGCTTTTCATTAGTCTGGACAGTCTCAAAGACCCACAGAGTATTACTAAAGAAGAGAGCACTCAGTTGAAGTTCTGACTTAGATGAAAGGTGTCTAAAACTTCACATACAATAAACCAAGTTTTAAAAAGTATTAATCCCAAAATACATTAAAAAAACACGCCCAGTCATTCATTCACATTTGACTTCTAGATTTAATTTCTGCAGAATTTATAAAATATGCTGGCTAGAAATAGCAACATTGTTTTGGTTTCGCTGTATCTGTTTCAGGATGGGAAATCAAAGCACAGCTTTTTGTTTTGCAGAAGATTCCCAGAAGAAAAGTGAAACATGCAAGATGGAGACCCAGACACAAGTTTGGACATCTTTGTGGATTCTCACATTTCTCCTTAATCACACACTGGCAATTAAGTCTGCTTCAGGAAATTCAAAGAGTGTACCTGTCAGGAATCAGAGGCAAATTAATTGCTGTACTGGAACAGATCAATGATTCATGAGCTGTAACATCAAGCTGCTAACAATATTAATTGCCACATACTTCAGGCAGAAGAGCCTAAAATGGCAGGAGTCACAGTTTACAATGGTTTGGAGATGTTTTTTCTGGATTATAACTGCTGAAACTAAAGCCAAGTACACTTTACAGTACATGAAATGTGACATGAGGGTTCCCAACTGCAAATCATTCCAATTCATTTGTTTGAATCTGAGCATCTTGCCCTAACAACCCACAGCCAGAGGAGCACAGAAATATTTATATTCCTTAGTTCACACCTGCTGACCTTTAACTGAGCATCTCACTGGTATGAGAACAGTCCCCACCTACACAAACACCAAGCAAACAGGTTTTATTAAAGTTTCCTGGCCAAGAGAAGACAGATCCAGCCTTACTCCCTGCATGTCATTTGCCTGGCAACTCCAGTGCTAGTTGTTTTTATGGCATTGGCCACGGGCTTCCCACTCTGTGTTTCTGAGCAGTGGGAAGCAGAATCCAAGATTATTAAAAGGAAATGATGCTCTCAGAGCTGTCAGAGCAGGGCTGGAGCACTCCAGTGCTCCTTGTTAACTCCAATGCAGTTGCTGAGCAGGGACACGCAGCCCAGCAGCCACAGCATTCACAGGGGACAGAGGAGACACAGGTTCTGCATTGTTCTAATAATTGCTCCCACAGACCTTCCAGTGAATGCTGTTATTTTAGCACTCCACAGATCTGAAAACCCTGCTCAGCTCTCAATTTCTAATCCAGTGTGTTTCTGGGGAAGAAATGATACATTCAAATGCATTCAAAAGCCTGGGCTCTGACCAAAAGACATTATACTCCCCTTTATTTCCCATTTACCTTTTTGCTCATGTTTCATAATTGTTCAGTTCTGTCAGATAAGTTCTATTTTTATCTATATGCATTTTCTTGCTCCCAAAGTAACTGAAGTCATTAAAGCCAGGCCTATGATGTCTGCTGCCTCTACTGACACACTGGAATTTAAACAGGACAATTCTAGAACTGAAAACCTGGGTTCTCACAGCTTGAGCTAAAGCAGCAATATTTCTCTGCCCCTCATAATTATCCATCCTGCAGCCAGCCCCAGAAGAACCTCGAGTGGATTGTATTTAAATGTTTTTATGAATTTATTATGTGGATTCTTCAGTTCTCACTGCATATGCCAAGTACAAAGGTCCTGCTCCAAACGTGACCAAAGGCCCCTGTGTGTGTCAGAACAGGCACAGCTGCTGCTGCTATAAAGTGCAGAATTTCCAAGGAACGTAAGAAAATGCATTAAATTCCATATTATTCAACTTTCTCCACACCATTCCCTTTGGTATCCCAGCTCCAAAACCAAACCTTCAGCCCTGTGCTTGAGGGTCTGGCCTGACCATGGCACAGAGCAGTGAAGTGCAGTATGACTTTCTTAGCCTCAAATAGCTTTATTTTCTGGAGCTATCTAATGGAGACACGTTAATAAACTGCAGCATTCCTAACTTGCTACATTTTTGGTCCCGTTTCAGTTTACAAACTGTCCATTAGCAGACCCTGAAATCTGTGAACAAATACATTATCCACCATTAGACGCAAGTTTTTCAGATGAGTAATTTTTGATCTCCAGATCGCTCAAGCAGTTGCTTGGAAACATTTGTCTGTATTAGTTACACAAGTCACGTGGCATTATTTGTCTTTGCAGATTGGATGGCTTCTGTGAATAAGCAACAGAGCATGAAATGCAAATTTCATGATCTAAAATTCAGAACTTGCTTTTGGCAAGGATTTGATTTATTACATTTAGAGCACAAGATGAAAACAAAAAGGTTATCTCAGTGATCTGAATGGCTTGATGGGAAGTGATGCCTGTGCCACTTGGAGGAGTAATGGCATAAATTACGAAACCAAAAACAAATTTTAAGAAGATGGAATGAGCTTTGGAATACTCGTGCTGTGGAGAATGAACCCATGCAATGGAAATACTTCTGCTGATTGATACTTTCCAGAGAATAATACTTTCCTAGATTAAAACATAGGTGGGTAGGTCAGAAAATTCATGGGAGCTCAAGTAAACTGTTATTTTTCTTATTTTAGAGTTTTGAGCAGGCAAAGAAATAGAGGCAATAGAGCAAGTGTTATATTGATGGTAACAGCCTGGTATCATTCAATGAGGTTGAAAAAAGCATTCATTGGTATTTCAGTGTACATTATATAAAATACAACAGAGCCATTTTTCGGCTGATTCTATCAGTGTGAGGGAATTGGAAACTCACACATTTTCTCTTTTAACTTTGTGAAAGAACCACTTGTATTTGCCTAAGTGTTTCTGCACGGATAGTAATGATTTTTCCTCTCTATTGGATGCAACAATTTACAAAAGTGAACTCATTGGTTCAAAACTAAATATAGAGTTTTACCAGCAGAGCCTGGTCCTTTCAGTTGAAGAGAACCAAATATGGTCAAACAATGTTACTGAGCACACCCAGACTGTGATCCAGGCTGCTTCTACCAACTATAAATCCAGCTTTCAAAACATAGCCAGAGCCCAGAAGGCTGAGCCTAACAAACACTGAAGGAGGAAAAAGTGCTGAAACAGTGAAGAAAAAGTTTCAAAAATAACAGGGGTTTTCCCCCCCATAAAAATTTAAGCCCAGAGTGCAAGGACAGTAAAAATCATCTGCAAAGAAGCAAATATCTCTGAGGTTTTTTTTCTGAATTCCAGTTCCACAAACAAATATAAAAGTGTTGGGTCTGATTTTTAGTGATAGCTGAGAGGAACATATCCCACTGCTAATTAGGTAAAGCCTCTGATTAACTTTCCTGGTACTCCCAGGCTTTCCCTGGTACTTTTCAGGCTGGCATCTTTGCTGGGAACAAATGCCAGTGGGTCCCAAGTGGCAGCCAGTGCCTGGCAGCTGCAGCCTGACTTCAGAGCAAAATGTTTGTGCCACCCATGATTTAAAGCAGGCTTAGTCATGAGTGGACTGTGAGTAACCCATGATTAAGGTCAAACCCTTCTGCTGGCAGAGACAGCCCTGAGTGTGTGTGAAATATGGGTGTGCAGTCCTGGGTTACTGTTTAATGCTCTGTCTCATAAATCCCAGCAAAGGAACCAGCCAGGGGTGCTGTCACACCCTGGGCACCTCCCAGAGTGCACTCAGATGCCAAGGGGTTATTAATGAACTCTTCAAACGCTAAATATAAACTTGTTTGGAAAACAAAGGCATCAATTTGTATTTTAACAAAACCAAGTGCTTCAATAATCCCAAATTTCTCCACTGTGTGCTGTGTTTGTATAAAAAGCCACACATTTCTTAAAGCCAAAGAATCACTTTTTTTGTCTCCATCCTTTCTCCAAGGCACATCTCAGCTCATCCATTTTCAAAAGCATGTTGTTCCCTTCATAACTGCATACAGAAACTTGCTTTAAGGAGTATGAGCTTATAAATCACCACCCTTTGCCTGTGCTTTAAATCAGGGATAAAAAAAATAAAAATAAAAGCACCAGCATCCTGGGCTAAGATTAAAAGCTGGATTCATATTAAAGAATGGGGCCTTTTTAGCATTGAAAGTGAAGCTGTAGATTATTCTGTGCTGATTAAGTGCTACAGTGGGCAAAGGACTTACTCATAATGAACAGTGCTGTAAAACAATTTATCTACAAGAAAGGAAACAAGTTTGCATAATCCATTTATGGTTGATTCAGCTTTAGAGGAATTTGTTATATAAATATATCTCACCCTGGGGAATTGTTTTTGCCAAAATAACTAATGAAAGTGTTTGAACAACTTAACACTGATAATTAATAGGATTTTTCAGCATCACAATGGAAAGTGACACCTTCCCATGTACGTTAACCATCACACCAGGGAGAGACAAAAAACTTGGCAAACTCCAAGAGCCAAACACATCAGAAAGCAGAAAATGAATTAATGAATTGACTTAGCAGATGTAAAATCCCTAAGCTGGTGACATGTTTTAACTGAGCCTCAAAAGGTGTTCGACAATACTTCCTTAAAAAACATTCCATAGCTCAGTAATTACCAAATTAAAAAACCAATCTTAATTAATAGTTCAACTGTTCAAGTGATATCAGTGATATTCTGCTATCATGCTGGAATATTTGAGTAAACATTATCAAATCCCATTATGTTGTTATCCACTTTGCTGGCAATCTCAAGTAATGTTTTAGGTTTAGGTGTCAATATTTAATCACCAAGAGGGATCACAAACTCATCAATAATGCCTTGCCAACTGCAATTCCCTGGAGACTTAAAACTTATAGTGAACCTCACCTGCTTTTGTGGTCACATAATTATTTTTATTATGCTTTGTGGCAATGTTGGCTGCCAAAAAAGGTTGTCCTAAAATCCCAGTGTGACAAAAATCAATTTTCAGATGCAAATGAGGGTGCCATAGGTGACATTTTTCATACCCAATAAATTGCCTGTCTGTGGCTTTGAACTAATGGACACATAAACAAGAGAGATTGGTGCCAAGGTATTGCATTATAATCTTAGTGAGGTTTTATGAGGCTCATGCTACAGGCTGCAAAGGGAAAACAAAACAGAGGGAGGGGGCGTGAACAATTTGAGGAAATCTCTAAGAATAGATTTTTTTTTTAATACAATATTTTCTTTATTTTTTTTCCTGAGCTCTAATTTTCCATCCAACTATTTCTGCCCTCCTCTCCTCCTTCCTTCTTTCATTTTTAATTTTAGGGCTCTTCATGACCCCTTCTGTCTGTCACAACTTTTACCTCATTATGATCCTACACTTCCCTTCTGCTCTATCCCTTACCTGCCTTCCCAATTTCTCTCCTGGAAATTTTACACAAACAAAATTTCTTCCTGTCATTCATTTTTAATTCCTACAGCTGTGTGTCCATCTCCCCCTCCTTGAGGTGATATTTAAACTTTCTTTAAAAATACAAGCAATACACTGAAACTCTCATTACCTTTAGAAACAACAAAGAGTTTGAGTGAACTCTCTGCTCGTGTCAGGCATGGCTACACTTCGGTGAGGAAATCTGCATTTGCATCAAACAAATAGCTGGGATTTCATAGGCTTGTCTGAAGCTCATCCTGAATAATCACAAAATCTTTGAGCCTGCAAATTTAGGTTGGAAGTCCTGGGAGATATTTACCCTGGCAATACAAATGGAAACAAGATAAAACCAATATTTTTATGCTATGTTGATAGTATTGTTTCCAACTGTAGCTGAAATGAAAGATATGATTGCATAATAGCTTTTCAAGCCTCTTCAAAGATTTAAGTAAAGTTCAAATCTTAAGCTTTTGAAACTTTAATCTGGGAAAAAAAGAACAATCTTTTTGTTATTTCACATTTCTCTCCTGTTAGGAAAACATGAATGATACTAAAATGACAAAGAAATGAATCCTTCATCAGACTTATCCCCATGCAAGAGCTGAATGATAATTTTGGGGAGAGATCTGAAAAATACCCATTTCAGCCTCACATCTTCTTGTCTTTAATAAATGACATTATTGCTGCTGAGTCTCCTTAGCTTAGTTTTGAGCTCTGTTTGGGGTAGAAGAGAGGAGAAGGTACTTTTTCTGCTGCACATCTATTTCCCTCCTGCTGCAAAATCAGAGCCCTCTGAAGCCAAGGAATCACTGCTCCTTGTCTTTGCCCATCAGCATCATGTTCAGAGTTGGAGAAATGTTAGGACCAAGCTCCCAGGCACAGGGGGGGATTGTTGGGATATCCTGAACTGATGATCCCAGTGGGTCTCTTCCAATTTAGGACATTCTGTGCCCATCAGGACGACAGCGAGGCAGAGCTGCTGCCTCAAACTGCGCAGGCACAGCTCTGTAAATACACTTTTACACTGGTGTTTATACCACAGCCCTGGCTGCCCAAATCTCCTCAGTGTGTTCCCCAGAGACAAGAGTTTATCCCCATTGCCAGGGCAGTGCAGCTGGAATCCAGGGCAGGGAGCCACGGCTTCCCCACCCTGCCCTTCTGAGAAGGGAATCCAGGCTGGGAAGGGAGGAACGTCCTGTTCCCTGCCTTTTACGGTCACCACAGACATCTGCTGCCCCAGCCAGGGAATATCCACAGCTTCTCTCTCCTCCAGCACTCCATTCCTGCATGGCTTGTTAGTCGTGCAAACACTCAGAGAGTCTTTAATTCCAAAAGTCCACAAGTGACTTCAGTGGCCAAATTCCCTGGTCAGGTTAATTATCTCTGTCAGTGCTGGCAGAGCAGGAGGTGTCTGACAGAAAATTCCCGGGTGGTGGAGAATTACCTTCTAGTAAATTTACTCCACAGAGCAGTGCCACAGCCTGCTCCTCCTCCAAAGCACCAAAGGCACTTCAGAGCTGTTCACACTACAGGCTGGTTTCAATGTAAAACTCAATTTTACAGTTGGAAGCAGCTTCAAGTTGTATGGACAAGAGAAATCTACCCTTAAGGCTAAAATATAGGATTTTATTTCTGCACGAGATTTGACCAGCTCATATCTCCCAGCAGCAGGATGCACCAGCCAAAATACCAATTCAATCTCATTCACCGATTTAGCCATGTAAAACAGCACCAAAACAGAACTTGGAATAACTTCTTAGATGGCAGGTATATTAATTGAAAGCACATCAGAGGCACAAGGTGTACAAAGAAGCTCAGGAAAAAAAGTGTTCTGTGAGCTGGTTCTGCAGCCCTGACCTCTACTGCCCCTGTCCAACACTATTAATTTATACTAAAAGTTAATTTTAAAATAGGTGGTGTAAGGTGGCATCATTTTATGAATCTTTATTCAACGTAGAGCCCTAGGACTCAGTGTGCTTTCATTTTAATCATATTCCACCTGTAAATATTAAAGACTTTAAAATCCTGGGATAAATTGATGTAGATTTGCTTGAAGGTTCTATAAATAACCCTCTATTATGTCACTTGTCCAGGTGTCTGCTTTGTTGACAGTCACTTTGTCCCAGTTTCCCTGTAGAGAGCATGAAACAGCCACCTAAAGAAAAGCTTTCGTAATTAGAACAAGGCAGGTACTGAACCTATCCCGTGGCTTATCTCTGCATTTGTAGCTGGAGTTCATTAACTTGTCAGCACTGATTCCTCTTGAATGGGAAAGTGAAATGAAAAAATGACGTGCAAATCAATATCAACTGTTAAGCCATGTTCTCATTTAGTGCAGTGTCAGATATGAAATATTAAGAATCAAAATGAAAATTTTCTGGTGGAAAAACACGTTTAGTGTGTTATTTTTATAAGAGAATTATTACAGTGAATTAAGGTACTTTTCATCCCATGGTAAAAGTTACAGCATGGGGAAAGTTAAAGCAAATCTTCCAAAGTTTTTGTTTGTTGGATTTCAGTTTTTTTGAAACAACATTAAGCTTGATAAATGGAAGAAGCATTTAAGAATGTATAATTCATGCTTATTAATCGAGACAAAATCCATGTAGCACATTCAAATACATCTAGAGAGAGAGACATCTGCTTAAATGAGTCCCACAGAACTCAGCATTCCATCACAGTTCCACTGATATTTCTGAAAAACTACACTCCACACATATAAATCTGTTATCAGAAGATTACAAATTAGTCTCCTTGCACTAGATAATAATGGTGCTAACGGAGTGCCAAAGATCAGAGGAAATTTGTTGGAGATGAGCACGAGGTAAAGGCAAAGACCTGCTTGGATATGCTGGTATGAACTGAATTCCTTATTCCCTTCCTGGGGAGAAGCCAAGCCAGGCAAACCTGGAGAGATGCAGGGCTCATCCAGACCCACAGGATGCCACTGCACCTGGGGCTGAGCTCCCATGGCACCACCAAGCAGATGGGATGAAGTTAAACCATGCGGTGGGACAGCCCCAATCTCTCATTTGCTGAGTCTCCAGCAGCAAAGGTAAAAGGTTTTATCACCCTGCACCCAAACATCTGACCTTTAATTATTGAATAACTCCTTTTTCTGCAGGGAAGGGACACAGGGAGGTATCAAAGTGGAGATTGTCAGCAGTAATACCTTTTCCTTTTGCCCAGCTTGGGTTTTCTTCTGGCAGCTCTTGGCTCTATTTCCTGCATATATCTCCTAAAGCCACAATCTTTCTCAGGGCTTCAATACTGCAGTGAAATGAAGGAGAAATGCCAGTGCAGGAGGGTTTTGCTCTCCCTTCTCCACCCTCACTGGAAACCAGAGTCTTATCTTCCCACTGTCTAGACTCGAGGTTAATTCACGTTATTTTCTCATTTTATAGTTTCAAAGAATGAGTTTTAATCAAGCCACTTATCTAATTCACAATTGTTCAGAAACACATTTTCCATTAATAAAATGATCCTAAGTGCAGCCTAATGCATTGAGTGCCAACAAAAAGAAAAGACACAATAATTACCAGCACTGACAAGGAATTTGGAAAGCCATTAAACAAAACCAATCATTTCTCCCCACCAGTCCTCCAACTATAACTCTCCCACATTTTTACACCACTAGAAGCTATAGTAATTATGCCCCTCAAGTAAACCATCTACTTTTCTGTTTATTAGACAAAAATTAAAGGAACCCTTTCCCTTTTGTACTTCTAATATATTCCCCATGTTTTTTCTCTAATTGAATTAAATATGACATGTTAAAGAAGGAAACATTTCCATTTGGGATATAGATGACTGAACTTTTCTGGCAGATGTTAAATCTAATAAACATCACAGGACGGAACAGAATCTCCTTTATGTTATTTACAAATTTGAGATATGATTTTAAAGTAATTACAGTCAGTACACAAAATCTGGGATTAAAAGCCACTGAATAAATGGGAAACTTCTGAGATCCTCTGAAGAGCTTCTTGATCAAAAAACCATTAATTTTGCAGGGATTCAGCTGAAGGCAGAAGCGACATTAAAAATAACTGAAGAGGGTGTTTTTTTCTCCTGTTTCACAGACACAAAATATAACTGGCAGACTGTGACTACCCACTAACATTATGCACAATTAATATTACATATATCAACTTGATGCTAATAGTATCCAATAGAAAGGACCACGCCATATGATAGTCCCACTAATGCATTCAGCTTTCCTGGCAATTAAACGACATGGAAGCACTAACAATTAACATCAAGGTCACCCCCAGATAAATTTTGATTTGGACACTCCTCACAGCAGATTTACGAGTGGATTCAAAGCTCATTAAAGTCGGTGGAATGACTCCTGTTGACTTAATGGGGATTGCATTTGGTGCACTGCTTGCTGTGTTTTCCTATGACAGATTAATTACACGGTTTTGTGAATAATCAGGCCTAAAATCAACCCTGTAACTTAAAGCTCCCAGCCTTGCTCACACACTCGTGTGGCTCTGTCAGTGATGGGTTTGAGTGTTAGAGATGTGAGCCAAATTCAGAGCCAGATCTTCCCCAGCCTTGACTTTTAATCTTTAAACTGAAGTTTTTACATCCCCTCTCCCCTTATCTCTGCCTGAATTACTGATTTGAGGGTCAATTTTGAGGGCCAGTTCTGGCTGTAATGACCAAAACTTGCAGGGAGTGGAGGGAAAGAGAGAGAGCCATGGTAGGACAGCACAATACAGCAGTACAGAGAAAGTGAAGTTGTCTGCAAATAAAGTCAGAAAGGTCCTGCACATCCACATGAGCGATAAGAACACAATAAAAGCTCAGCAAACATTCAGTAATTTAACACACAGCATCAGATGGGTTCTAGAAGAATTAAAAGAATGATAAGTTGGATTTTTTCAGTTTTTAATAGCTCATAGATTATCATCAATAAGTCTGCCAACTGTAAATCCTCATCTGATGGATATAGTTTGCACACTCATTCTATTAGTTCTGAAAAGATTTTTTCCATCCAGAGAGAATGAAAATGCTGAAGTCTGTGATGTTCCTTATTAGCAGAGTCCTTAAGGCTCTGTGATTTATACATTTATATTCATAGAAGATATGTCTGATCTGAAATCCACACACACACACAAATAAGACTCCAAGCTCCCATTTATAAATACACAGGTCATGTCACAGGTTTGACCCTTTTTGAGACAAAACAAACCAAACCAAACCAGTGCATCCAAAGTGCCCTGACATTACCTGGCCACATCAAATATTCAGTAGTTCTGCAGTGCTGTCGGTACCATAAGAGAGAATTTAACTGGAGTTAAGGATTTGCACTTTCTTCTTGTGTAATCACAACCTCAGGTCCCCTCTCAGTGAGAAACTGTATAAAACAAGTGGTAAAACTATGTTTTCTCAGATGGATCAACTGCTTAATGCAAAGGTTATTCAGTTTGATTTGGTGGTGAGATAAGTGAGGGGATGGATGATTAATAACTCCAAGATGACTGCAAGCATTAGCAGAGTTGTTTATTATGAAGACAACAAATTGCTCTAAGCCTTAACTCTGTCATTCTTCAAGCTGCCAAGTTATTCCAGGTACTTAAAACAAACAAACAAATAAACAAAACAAACAAAAAAAACCCCCACCAAAATCTTGTACAAAATAAGATGCAAAGAAACAATCATAAAAGCATCAAAATTTTAATGATCAACAAATAAGGAATTTTAGGTCCAAATGGAGCCATCTGTCCTCGGCAATGGCAGAATCAATTCTTAGGGGAGGACAAATGAAGATTTTTATCCTGTGATGCTCCATTAAAGATTTAAGGTGTGTGCTGAGATAGTGATCATAATAAATGTAATAAATATAATAAATATTCCTTCAGGACTGTGCAAATCAGCATGGAAACATTAGGGATTATTATTGGTGTCCAGTGGAGAGAAATTGCTAAACTCTTACTTGGAATCCTCTTTTCATGTGAATAATTTCCCCTATCATGGCTCTCTCAAATCCGTGCTGCTTCTGGAAGCTGAGGGAGGAGCTGATAGTGGGAAAACATCAGCAATATTTTGTATCTCTGACACACATGAAAAAAAAAAGGACCTTGAGCTTAGTTTTGGGCACAGTTTAGTCTGATTTCCTCTTGGAGTTGTCTCTGTTCCTTAATAAACCTGAGAGTTCTCATGTGGATCTGGGGTAGTTGTGGTGCACTGACTGCATCATTCCTGGTGCCAGATGAAAGAATAGCCATGGAATGAATAGACAATTGTTCTTCACTACCCTAAATCTCACACCTTTTCTGGTTTCTATACCTTTTCATGATGGATTTGAGGACATTAGGGCTGTCATTCTAATATCCTATCAAATTTCCAGCTCCTTTTCTCTAATCCTTTGTTTAAGAAGACTCTGTTCTTATCCTGATGTGCAAAAGTATTATGAAATAAGTATCAAAAATAAAGATATCAATGCAAATTACTCTTTTTAGAGATGTTTGTATTAAGATAGGCACACACACATTCTGTCCCCATGTACTTAAGAGTTGCACTTTGAGGATCTTACAAGATGAAAGCCACTTTATAAATGAAATATATTACATATCCTAAGAGACATCTACTTATCCTTTATGATCTCACCTAATGTTCTACTAAATCATGCTTAGCCTCTTGCTTTCTTACTTATATCCTCATTTACTACATGAATTTCAAATTTAAACCTTTCACAAAGAGTTTTTTTAAATGTTCCCCACACCTCTGGCACGAGTTTCCACAGAACTCCATCAATCTCTGAAGATTAAGGCATAGGATTGGCACAGTTTTGTCTGTTCCAGAAAATTTCCAGGCTGGACTCAGAACAATAAATACTTGAAAAAAATAATTATATGCCAATGCATGATGGTTTATCACTCGTGCACAATATTTAGTGGATTCTTTCTTTTTATGGGTAAAGGACAGTTAATGTAGTGGATCATATAGACAAGCTAATTAAATTCAACATATCTTTAGACAACTAATCCATTCAAACTTTCACAAAATGCTTTAGTCACAGGAAGTAAATAGGTATTTTCTTGGCACTATGTGCCAGAATGAACTTTAGCTCAAATACAAGACTTTAGCAATCCTTGAGTAGCTGCTCTCATTGAGGTTTTATGGAAGCTTTGCCATGAGGTGTTATGGATGGAGGATAGGATCTCGGTGTGTTTCAAAAGAAAAGAGAGTAAAATTGGTGCATTCCAGAGGTGCATCTGGTTCTGAGTTTCCACAAAAAACTGAAGTTTCCACCAGAAGCACATCGAGCCCTGTTGCAGCAGGGAGAACCAACTGAGCAGCCTGGATGCAGCTCAGGGCTGAAAAGGATTCTGTCTGTAACTGTTTTTTTAATAAAATGCATTCATTACAAAGAATTTTGCCTGTCATTTCACATTAGTCTACAAACAATTTGAAATCATTAACAAGGTCTGTGTTTGTCTCAAAAATAATCTAATTTCACCTTTGAATCACTGCTAAACACGTTCAGTTCTTAGCTCTGCTTGCTACTGAGGAGCACAAAGTGCCTTTTCCTGGATAAACACATCCTTAGCTCACAGAGAATCTCAGTGTAGATCACCCACAGAGAAAGGCACTGAGCACTCACGGAAGTTAACACCTTCTTGTTTCACAGGCAATTATTCATGTTTCCAGTCTATAAGACCATTTTTCTCTCCTTAAATAACCAAGTGCTTCTCATTTACATGCTGGAGTTGCACACTGAGGGAAAGAGGAGGAAAGCGAGCCCACACATTTGATCTGAGCACTCACACACACACAGTGAATGAACTTACGAGTCACACTTTGTCCAAAAAAGGAGCATTAAATTAATGAAAACCACCAGTGGCTCCTGTTCTTTATAGCATTTACTCTGGTATTCAACACAATATGTAATTGTTGCCATGGCAACTGCCACATCTCTTGGCACCATAATAATTCTCAGATAAATGGATCTTTGTCAGAGCAACCTCCAAAGCCAGTGTATATGAAACCTGCCTTTCCTTGGCGCTGGCAAGGGTAAATTCAGTGCAGGCCTGAGGAAGCACAAGCCTGGCAGTGGAGGTGAGGGGAGGCTGCAGAGCTGAGCTGGAGGGAAGGGTGGGTGTCCATCAGCTCAGAGCTGCTCTGGGTGGGACTGCAGGGACACCCAAAAAGTGCCCAGCAAAGGGGCAGGGGAGCCACAGCCACACAGCCCTGCCAGGCACAGCTCCTGCTCCCAGGGCTTGAGCTAAAACCTGCTGGGATCTGATCATTTCAGGTTCTACATGGGGCAAGGGATAAAAAGGGAAAATAGGTGACTGGAATTTCTATGGAACCAAGAGGTTAAGGAGGTTTCTGATATAAAAGGAGCTCTTTGTTGTTTCTGTGACAGCTGCAGACAGCCTGCACAGATGATTTTTATAAAAGTATCGGTTTAAAATGACACTACGGAATGAGCCATTGATGAGAACAAGCTCTTGCTCTCATTGACATTAATTCAGATGTATTCTGTGAAATCCTAAAGGTAGCATTGCAGACTTTGAAAGAAAAAAAAAATAGCATCTATTCAATGGTGATTATAGCAGGGAAAAGTAATTTACGAAAATGCCACCAATACACAGGTATTAAATTCTAAGATCACTTTTACCTCAGCTTTTTATGCATGAATTCCGAGTCAATATGTGCTTGCAGTGCGATAACAAAAGTAACAGGAGTGATAACAACTTAATAACTTAATAGCTGGGAGAATGTTAATATGTTAAACTTTCTGCCAAACTGAACACAACAGTGAGGATATTACTTTTTTCTGTTGTTTGATCTTTAAGAAAATACTTTTTTATATGCCTGAAGGACGCTTTCATATCTGAAGGCAAGGAATCTCTCTAGTTTTTTTGGAAATGATATTCTATACACAGTTTTGATCAGTATAATAACTCAAACGTATCATTGGTATTGATGCACCCCCTGTGACTTATTCTATTTTGTGCCTTAAAATTAAATGCAAAATATGGTGGTTTATTTATGCAGTGCATCCCTTTCTGCAGCAACTGCTATATGCAAAATCTAATAACATGGAACTCTTGGAGCCTGTTTGTCAATATCTCATATGAGAGTCCATCTCCATACCTCTGCACAGTCATTTTCAGCCTATTTGGAATTCTATTCTAAACAGAAAAATGCTAATATACGTTAATGGGAACAATTGCCTGCTATATCAGAGGGGCTGATTCTTGATCTTATTTTCCAAATAACTTATTGAATTGCCAGATGACTAAACTCAGCTATTCACACTTCCTTGCATGAATATTTTCTGCTGTGAGAAAATCCTGATTCATAATAAGATTATTGATCCGTTATCATCTGTTCCAAGGCAGAAAGCCACACATGTAGGATTTAAGGCTGTAGGCACTTTTTATCTCATATCCATAATATTTGCAATCTCTATCCTGTGGGGATAAGCAGAGAGCAAGACACAAACAAGAAATGCTAAGGTTTAAATCCAAGGAGCTTAGTTTCATTATTTCTGTTTGATACTTTAGGAAACATGCACAGGCAGAAAGCAACTTGCACAAAAGGAATCCGTGCAGGCAGAGGCTTGGTAGGAATCAGGATTTGGGTCTGCAAGGAGGTTTTCAGCCAGGCTGCTGAGGCTCTGTCCCTGCTGTGACAAGCACAGCTGTGCTGGCGTTGGGAAAAGCAGTGGTTTGACAAAGGGAGAAAAAGCAGCAGCTTCTGCCCAGCCCCTGGTTGGTACAAAGTGCACTGGACAAAGTAGCAGGACTGGGGCAACTTCATTTCCTTCAGTTTGAGCTGCTGCTGGAGATGGCTTTAAACTTTGCCTACAACATGCTGTCTCAGGGTGTGCTCCTCACTCTTATCTCTTCTTTTCTTTTTCCAGCTCCTTTTCTATCTAGTGCCTGAAATGTGTCCTGAGGCTTTGACAGTTTCTATTTAATCATTTCATCCTTCTGTATGGAAGACTGCTGAGCACCATGCAGTGAAGTTACTACCGGCCTGGAATTTCTGAATATCTGCCTGCCCTCTTATCTGCTTTGGTGCCAGACTCTTGATATCTCACTCCCCTCCACCCCTCACCCATGTCTGTAATGGTGTAACAAATAAAAGTTCTAAATAACTCCCCTTGCTGTGGGGAAGGAAAAAAAAAATAAATAAAGGCTGCCAACACAGAGAGGCAGAGACAGATCGTGTCCCAAGGTTTCCTTTCAGCTCCCAGTACACCGAGGGTATGTTCATTAAAACCAGCATCAGATTTCAGAGGGGGAGCAGGACCAGCAGACACCATTTTATTTAGCCTTGGGAGACACAGTTCAAGTCCCAGCTTGCCACCTTTTGCAGCTCACCATTTATTATGAGGCTCTACAAAAGCCTGGCTATGCTTTCTGCTTCCACAAAACCTGACTCTTTCAATAAATACATAAATCCACTAATGTCTGGACAAGTGTTCAGAGGAGATGAAATTTCCAACTTGCAGTTGTCCTACTTTCTCCATAAAACAAAGCAAGGATTAAGCATTGGACAGGACACAAGTTAAAAAAAAATAAAAAGAGAATGCTGCCAGTCATTGGCTTGGCCATTTTCTCCCCAACTAGGGTTTATGAGTGATTTATTTTTCCATTAGGGATTTGAGGCTTAGCAATTCTCTGAATTATTCAGAATGAATCCAAAGTTCATTTGAGGAATCCTGGGCGAATCAAAACATTTCCAGGTCTCTTTTTTTTTTCTCAATATCCCCAAGCACTCCAGTCCTGACTGTGTGAGAGGGCATCAAGCAAACGCTGGGCAGAGCAGGGCACATTCCAGCACTGCTCCATGGGGAATGTTCCACTGATCACCAGCACTGCTCCATGGGGAATGCATGTGGAATTCCTTATTTTCACTGAGCAAAATGCGTGTGGAATTCCATATTTTCACTGAGCAAAATGTGTGTGGAATTCCTTTTTCTCACTTTCTCTTGCATCAGGCTCCAGGTGTGTACAGGCACATAATTATTAAAGAGTTAATTATTAACTCCTTCCACAGGCTCTTCTGGGCACTCACATTCAAAAGCACTCTCAGCAATGACAGAAGATTTTGGAGAATACTCCCCTCTGTCAAGACAGACAGAGACCAGTACATCTATCCAAAATCATGGCAGGGAGGAGGCACATCCAGCAGGCTGCAGAAAGCAATTCCAGCTGCAGTCTGATCTGGAAGCTGATGTGGAATCTGATGGACAGATTTCTGCAGGTATGAATACCTGTAGGCAAAGATTCATGGCCTTTAGGGTAAGTTAGACATGCAGACACCAGGAAAAGCAGCAATGCCGTATCTGCTCCTGCAGGAGATTGTGTGATCAGAGCACGGCCAAGCTGGCTCGTGGTTGAGAAGCCACCCCTGCCCATAGGACAGCCATGGGCACCCCTGGATGGAAAGCTGCGGGCTCTGCAGATCTGTTATGCCTCTGGTAGAAGAGGAGGAAAACAGGCCCTTCAAATGCAAATCACGGTTAAATAGTGAGTGATATTCCAACAGCCACTGATTCTACCCTGGCCATGAAGTTAATTTAGTTAATCACACAGGACGGATCGGTGGGTCCAGCTGGAATCATCCCCGATCTTTAGCAGGAGAGAACTGCACCCCTTCACGAGCAGAATACCAAAAGCTTTTCCACACACTCCAGATTGCCCCTCTAAATAATTTCCATAGTCATCCAAAGCATGGTTGGTAGCAATCAGAAAGTTTTAGGAGCTACACTCTGTTCCGAGGCTCCGACTGCCAGTCAGCACATCAGAGATCATTGCTGAGAGCCATTCCCAAACATGCCGTGAATCTGCAATTAGCGACATTAAAAATGGGATTTCACAGACGTAGGTTACATGCTTTCAGAGAAGAAATGGCAGTTGCTGGCAGTGGGGAAATACTTAAGAACTACTTATCCCCTAATTAGACAAGGTACTGTTCTCTAAGTACTGGATGCTAAGCACTGCTCCAGCATGTGCTCATCTTAACCCCACAGAATTATGCTGAATTACTGAGGTTCCATCCCAGCGTTTCCTAGCCAAGGCTCCTTGCATAAACAGATGGAGCAGTTCTGCTGTTTCCGTGCTGACACATTTAGACTGCAAAAGTACAGGATTAAGTTCAAATTTATCAGCAAATCACTTTAGATAGGACGCTGTAGTCTTTATATCCTTCTCAAGTGTGACAAACAGAAAGACAACACTGGCTGTGTGCTGTTTAAAACAGACAAATAGATTAAAAGGTTGGGAAGAAGTACTGGTTTAACAGCGACAGAGGACTGGGTGAGGCCAGAGCAGGACAGCCAGCCCCAGAGATTTTTATATTCCCTTGGAGAGGGGGTGATTCTCATTAGATGGGTTTCCCAGGACACACTAAGGCATCATGTTACTCACAATGGCATTGCAGACACTAAATCCCACATTAAACGGGAAATCATCAGGTTATGGGCTGAATATCAAAATCCAGACAGAGGGGATGAGTGTGGGCTGAGATGGCGCTGTGATGTTGTCACCTGTGAGGAAAGGCTGGCAAGTGGCAGAATATGCCTGATTTAGACTGGTTTTCTCTCTCTGAAGCAACACAAAATGGTTGGAACAGAATCCAGGAGAGGAGCCAGATCAGCCCTGGCTTTTAAATGTAGTCTGGCGGGAGATTTCAACACCAGGCATCAATAAATATTGCTGGAACATTCTGAAGGTGTAAGAAATAAAAGTCCCTGAATTTACTTTAGAAGTAGCTTTTCAGTTAACCTGTTAAACACTGTTACCCCATGTGTATTGGGATGGTAATGTTGTTAAGTGTTCTCCTAAATGTTCTCTAGTTCAAATGATAATTACCCAGTTCTTTGTANACAGGACATAAAGAGGAAAAAAAAGTCTCTGGCAGAGCTTGTCATACTCTGTGCAAATACTCATCCTGTAACTCCTTCTCATGAGCCAAAATTGCCCCTAGGCTGTAACTTCTGACAAGATTTCCCCTAGATTGTAACTTCCATGGAATATCTGACAAGATTTCCTTTGCATTGTAGCTTCCATGGAATATCTGACAAGATTTCCTTTGCATTGTAGCTTCCATAGAACATCTCCCCTCACAGATATTGAAGGGCTGCTTCTCTAAGTAAAGCAGAATAAATCTTCAGAATGTGATTCTCAGAGAGTCAGATCTTCACACATAAACCAATCCCTTGGAGTTTAACTCCAGACCTCCTGTCAGAGACGTCTCAAATTCCTCAGTGGTTTTAGTAACTTTAGATGATCCCCATCTTGAAACTGCTCCTAAGATTTCAAAATGAACCCATTTGAACGTTCTTGTGAATGCACCAGAAGGAGCAAGGCTTGCTAGTCTGAGGCACAGGACAGCCAAGGGCCCAGCTTGCTCCTGCAAGTGTAGCTTTCCTACTCTGAATTTGGCAGTCTGTGGTCCTAAACTCGCAGCTCCTCCACGTAAGAGACTCCCTCAAGTATGACTGTGTTAAAATTTAATTTTGTGAAGAAATGGCATATTTAAATAAAATTAAATTCCATTTCAGAGTTCTGATCAGCTTTCTGCAGTTACACGTTCTGGTTCTTTCTCTCCCACTGGCAATCCATATTCACATCGTGTGCTGCTTAAAGTGCAGAGCAAAACCTTTCCTCAGCCATGGACTTTCAGAAGTTTGTTCGGCCTTTCTCCTCAAGATAATTTGTTTTTGTAATGGAAGACTCAAGCTATACTAATATATTGTCGGGAATATAATGAGAATGCTGGCAATTGAATGTCTAAATACCAAATCAAGACAGTAGATCAGTCATTTTTATCAAAGTCTATTTATACTTCTGCAAATTATAGGCTTAATTGTCTAGCGAGCCACTACCCTGCCTGCCTCTCTCCTAAATGTCAGGACACAGAAGTGAAGCCTATCTCACATCTCGTTTTGTTACTTGCAGGGGTGTGAAGTAAATAATTCAATCAATTTCTGAAGTGTTTTATGCCCCAAAGGATGAGGTTTGTTTTACATCGAAATTCAGGAGGGGGAAAGAAAGGGCAAAACTTTCAGTGGACAGAGCAGTACCAAAATCACCAGGGCACAGAGACAGAGTGTAAATGCACATCTCTGTGTGCACATGTTTTACCATGTAACAATATCAGATAAGCAGACCAACATGAAAATTGAATTTACACAGAATTCATTGCCACGTACTAAGACTTGGAGTGAAACATGAAGGTTCTGTAAATTCTAAATTACACATTTAAAGTATGATTTTCCATTTTTAGTTGTGGCCAAACTGTGATTACCTGGCATAACATACGCTGGAGGAAGAAGCCAATTTTAATACTTGGGCTCTTTCATTTGAATACAGTCTTTATGGATGTTTAGCATCCACACCTGAAGATGCAATACATCTTCCAAAACCTGGGAAATCTGCATCACAAATTAAACCAAGTGCTAAAATGTTACAGCAATGTCTGCACTGAAGACTGATTTTGATCTCTGCTAACAGATTAAAATTGCCTACAATCCCAGGCGACACATGTAAATATTTAGCAGCAGCATCTCCTCAATCCTTTTTTTTCTTTTTTTTAATCTTTGGTATTTATCTTACCTTTAATGCACCACGTTTTTCATTTGCTTCAACAATAAAGATTTCTGCCATGTCCTCGGCGTGCTCTGACCGTGCATGGACAAACAAGGCTCTGCCAGCTTCTGATACATTCTTGAGTGCAACCAAATTCCCATCGAGTTCCACTGTAAAGTCTGGGTTTGAAACTTCAAAGTTCAATTTGTTGTTCCCCTTGCAGTCATCAAATTTCACTGGGGGTGAAATAAAAGAGGAAAAAAAGGAAAAAACACATTATAAGTATCCACTTCAGAATACAAGCTTCAGATGTTATTAGATGTTATGTTATTAGTTTGTCCACAGATTTGGGAAGAAGTGTCTCTCAATGGAAAAAAAAAAACTTTCAAAGAAATTCTATATTTTTCTGACTCTTCTTCATAAACAAATCAGTGGATGTGTACTTTCAGCAAGATGAAGAGGCTTTGACCAGTGTAACTGGGTAGCAGATAAACAAAACACTTTGGACATGAGACTTTCGTGATCCCTCCAATCAAACCCACACCCAGCTCCACAAACTGAGCAGTGGCAATTGAGACCTTGTTGTGCTCCTCATCACAGCCCAGGATCTCTAAAGGCTCTTCTGTGGCAAAGTGCCTTCAGATATTCAGTACATCTTTAGGCTCAGCACTGCTTGTTTACAGAATATTCAGCCCCAGGCTACTGCAAAAGTTTTATAAAACTGAAAAACCGAACTATAACATTTCTTACTACCAGGATTGTCACACAGTTCATGATGAGCTGCACTGTATGTAAGGATTGTGAGAACTTTTAATTGAACAGTAGCTGCCAATAATCTTGTTTCACTTTACATGGAAGGCTGGCATAAAGAGGAAAATGTCCCTAAAGCACAAAGATTTGAGATTTTGTCTCAAATTTTTTCTCTGAGTCAGTTTGCACCAAATACTGGATAAAATATTACTGATTTAACTACCAGCTATGTGAGTAAGACATCTTCACCACAAGCTTGCAACTGCGAAATGAATTTTTCAGGTTTTGACATCTCTGAACAATGCATTTGCATGTGAAAGGTTTTTCTGCAGACAACCTGTTTTGTATTCCCTACCTTCTCCTTGAGTTACTGCTGCTGCAGACTTTTCAGTTACCTGTATGCTCTCACTATTTTTATTTTTTACATTTCACTTCCACTGGATCTTTAAAAACTGCATTACAGTCTCAGAAAAAACTACAGACAGTGATACCAGCTACATAAAATCAACAACAATGGAGTTTTACTACAAAATAAAACACTCAGCATAATTGTTTAAATTCACCATATAGACTTGTATCAGGTCTTTGTTTCTAAAGGAAGAGAAACAATCCCAGAGTCTCTCATGGCCAATCCCTAAACTTTTCCTGACTGTGTGATCTGTATAATTGGTCCTAAAGCACAAGAATAGCCTCATAGTGGGTGGCCACTCAACATTCCCGGGAAGTTACACAGAAATCCTCTTTATCGAATTTTGAATCTCTCTCCAGGCAGACTAATGTGAAAACAGAGCTGCCCAAGGATTTTGTGGAGATCCTTCCTTGCTGGGCATTCACTGGCATCCAATCCCAGAACACCACAGGGAAAAAGAACCATCACTGGTTCATTCCAGAATTCACAACTTCATTTTATGATGAATATTGATGAGATGGGGCAGATTAAAAATTAAACAATGCCAAAATCTCGAGCATTCAAACACAATAAGGCACAAAAATAGACGTGGGGCACTATTTACCAAAGAAGAGTGGAGGGTTGGCCTTGGGCTGCTCCCAGGCTCCCACCCAGCCACCCTCTGACTGCCCCTCCTCATCAGAACTGGGGAGAAAGTTGGACAAGATAAAGACAGGGAGGTCACTTGCTAATTACCATCGCTGGCCAAACAGAAACAACTTGGGGAAAATTAATTTAATTGCCAATTAAAATGGACGTGGATGCTGAGAGCAAGGCAAAATTAAAACCACCCCACGAAGCCATGACCCTGTGAATTCACAGCAGACAATCCTCTCCCACAGGAGAGTCCAAACACTCTGACAGGCACCACAATCTCTGGCAGAAAAACTCCCCCAGCAGCTGGAGGATCTGCTGCTGCACAAGGTTTAAGCTCAATTACATGTTTTTAACTAAAAACTGCTCCCATTTGCCCCACTTTACTTTAGGGCAAGAGAACTATCCTTGGATTCACAGTGGGACAGAAAACCAGAATTTCATCAGCTCGTTTGCTCTTTCGTTGAATTTTGCTGAAAGCAAGAGGGATTATAAATAAAAAAAGAACTCTCAGTCTCAGACAAACCTATCTCAGGCTGTCATGTGGCAGATCCTGCCTGCAAAGTCTTGTACTGAAGTAGAACCAGGAGGGAAAACCACTGAATTTGGGAGCAGCAGCAGCTTAGAGCAATTTGAGAGTGCTCAGAGTGTGCTGGTGCCCACACTCCAAGCTGGGAACAGTATTTTAGTGGGAGGCTCCCTGAGCAAGACCTCACTGGTGAAAAACCACCCTTTGCAGTTAATGTTGGGTTTATGAGAGGTGTTCTAACAGTCTCACTTCAACTTCCTAAAGCTACCAACCAACAAAAACGAAAAATTTTCCTGTTACTACAAATGCAGGAAGTTGAATTCTCAGTACAAATCACTCTATAGATACTGCTTAGATTGCAGCCTTTGTGAATTACTGAATTACTCTTTTTTAATCCCAAAAAACCCCCCAAAACTCCAAATAAATAATTTAAAAAATAATAAAAACCCCCAAGGTTTAGGAACTTGTTGTATTGGTGGCATCCCTTCCCACTGCAGAGGGTTTGGAACTGTGTCCCTTAGCATCATTTCCAACTCAAGCCAGTCTGTGATTCTCTGTGTGCTCTTCATAATCAAAAACTGCTGCTGATTTACTATTAATAGCTTACAACTGGAAAAATTCAGCATTAGCCTCTGAGAAATTATATCAGGAATAAAAAGTTTTAAAGAAACAAAATTTAAAAGCCAAAGAAAACTATAATAAAGTAATCCCTTAAGAACAAACGCCATGGTTTGGAGCTGTAGCATCAGCCAGCCAAACACTACAGGTCCCTTTCAAGAAAAGGGCAAACTGGGTTGTGTTTCCAAAGCAGGGAGGAGCTGGCTGGGAGTGCACTGCTCCCACCTCTCTGCTCAGCGCTCACAAACCCTGCGATTCCTGCAGCGCTGCCATCTGCATGCTCTGGGGAGATTCAGAGAACACACGCAGATCTGGCACATGGAACAAGGAGAAGTACTTGAATCTACTCTATATTCCTTTGGAAGTATGAATTTGACACTTTTAAACCTTTTATATTTTGGTGTCTATTCATCTTGATTTATGAAATCCTGCAACTTTTTCCAAAAAGAGACGAGGCAGAGTTGTTTGAAAGTGGGAAACTGCTTGGGTTTTTTTTTTTTCATATCTCATCCAAAAGCACTGATGTTTTCAATTCCCAGTCCTACCACAGAAACAAGAGCATTTGGTGAGGTTAATAGCAAGGAGAAGGAAAGAAAATGAAAAGGCTCTGAGAAGTACTGATATGTAGGAGAGAAATTAGAAGTGGGAGGAGATGAGGTGATCATAAGGATAGAGAACACTGAAGATTATTCAGCCTAAGGGGCAACAGGGATGAAACTGAAACCAATTCTTGAGAGAGTTGAAGGGACCTGGAGCCTTAGATAAAATCCCCAGCCTGAGCTTGGGATCAAATGTGGACCTATCAGGATGATGATGTCTCCTGGACTGGGCTGACCAGGGAACATCACCCGAGATGAATTGCATCCCCAGTCATCCTCATAGTGCTCCTCATTGGGAATATTTGCTTCCTTAAACTCATGTGGCTTCTGGGAAGAGCCAGTGCAAATACCCAAAATTTACCAGACTTGAGCTGCCCATAACAGGCTCCAGGAGCAGCTCCACAGCCTGAGGAGATGGGCCTGGCACTGACCACACTGACCTTCCCTGCCAGGCACTCAGGAGACCTCTCAGGAGCTTCCTCAGCTTTCCCATCCATGCCATTACATCCATCTCTTAACCAAACCTGTACATTGTTAATGCCTGTTCAATACTAGGGAAATAGAATCTTCAGTTCTTATTCTCTGGTGAAAAAGTCTTGCTTGGTACATAAAGCCAGAAATCTCCATGTAAAAACTATAAAGTGTGATTAATTAATTCCTCCTTTTGTCCCCCAGGTACCAACCAGTGTAACAAGAAACGAGACAGAAGTTGTGGATATCAGCTATGGAAAGTGTCAGCCTGAGCTGCAAAGGTGCTCTCTGAATATCTGGCACCTTTCCTCTTGCCAGCCCTGATAACATATGGTCTGTGTGATGATGTTGGTGGTGTTCATGCGTTTGTCACGGAGATGAGCTGTGAGGAAACCCTGAGATGGATAATTGACATTATTCCCACTACCCACGTGCATTATAACAGGTTGGGCGAGTGGCAGCCTGATGAGAGGGGCCACAAACCCCAAAACTTCCCAAGTTCTCCTGCACATTCACTCTGTATTGGAGCTGAAAGGGTTTAGCTGGATTTTAAACTCCTCAGAGCAAAGGCCGCGTGCTCACTCTGTGTCTGTACAGCCCTTGCAACAAAATGATTCATGTTTGGTGCTCAGGGTGCTACAAAAGTGCAAAAAATGCCTAATAGCAACAGCTCAGCTCTAGCCCTAAAATAAAACGTTGGTAATGCTGCACCAGGCATGACAAGTGAATGTCTCATTGACAAGAATTCAATGGGCAATTAAAACAGTGATCTAATATTTATATGAAGGTGGAGTTCCTCATTTATTGACGCATCTATGACTCTTTTGATGTTCCTAGTCATGCTCCAGCTGCCAAATGAACATCTTTATTGTGCCTAATATGCCACATGCTATGAGACAGGCTCCAAAACTCCATGCAAGCAAAATGAAAACACTGCCAAGCAACTCCCAGTGAAAAACATGAGTGTCATTCATCGCCCTCTGCTCATTTCTCAGCCTCCTGTGTTCGACTTTTACTCCTTTTTGTAAAATTCACATGTGAATTCTACAGAATATTTCTCTCCACCGAGCAATATCCATTATTAGCAATACCTGCACGCATCCCAAGGCTTTAATCACTGACTTCGAGCTTATTATCACCAAAAGACCTGTTGGAAAACCTTGTGCAGGATCCCAAGTCCATCAGTACAATAATGGGAAGAGTTGCAACTGAAAATATTCACCTTTATAGATCTCAGCAAGAACACTCACGTTCCTGGGATTCCTCCTTTCAGTGCATTCCATTTTCCCTGTTATGATGTATCACAAATGTGAGGTTTCTACACCACTGTGATATTTATGATAATGACCCACAGATGTTTTAAAGGATACCATTTTAAAACATTGAAAGGTTAGCAGTTGCATTTCTTGTAAACTAAAGTAAAAGAAAACAAGCTGGAAAGGGTTTGTATTCAAAAGCATATGTTGGCCTGATATATTCCACTTCCAAAGTAATTTTTTTTTCTGAGTTTAATTCTCAGAAGCTTAATTTGTTTTGAACAGCCATACTGAATCCATGATTTTCTCTCTGGTTAAGTCTCCACAGAGGTACACTGAATAAATAAATACATATATTTATCTATAAGCACACCAAAACTAACTCTGTAAGTCTCTATGTACAGTTATTCATATTTTCTGTTAGTTGATCATAACAAGAAGCAAAATGGCTCCTGAATGAGGAATTTTCACATTGAAAATACAGACTTAATTACTCTGTCAATAAATATTAGGATCTTTTTCGTAAATATAACCTAGCCTTGCTCATCAAAGCAATGTTATCCTGTGCATGTTTTTCTTCTCCTTTCTAGCAAATAACTTTAGATCGTATTGAAGCCACAAATCCGAAGGTGTGAGAGGTCTGGAGATGTAAGAAAAGCACATTTCAGCTGCACAAAGGCAACTTAACTTCCCAGCCCAGCAGGGATCCCCCAGCGAGTCCTCCCTGCTCAACATTTGCAAAACAGAGAAGTTCGACAGACACTGGCGAGGCTGAGCTTCATTAACGACAAAGAGACGAAAGTGATGGCTGAGGTAAATAGAAACGCTTCTGAGTGCTGTTGTTGTGTGTAAAAATTCATAAAGAGCCGTGACCTGGCCAGGCTCTTGTTAGCAATGAGCAGTGAGTGAGAACAGCTCCTGGGAGAGGGACGGGCACTCAGCAGCTCCAGCTGCACAAACACCATGTGCAACCAGGCTCCAAGGGCTGAGACACCCTGCCAGGGTGGGGAGGATGAAACCCACCTGGAACAGCACATCTGGACCACCTGAATCCATCCCAGAATGAAAGAGGAAGCTGTCACAACAGCTACGGGCATGGGAGATGGGGAACAAAACAAACCCTGCCTTTCAAGCCATCAAAAAGGTCCTCTAGGAGAAGCAGCTTCTTCTCCTGCCTTTGAGTTGCCTTCAAAAGTGCCTCTGGAACGTGAGTGCTGGCGCTGAGCCCACAGCCTGTGTGTTTCTGCTGGGTTTCTGCAAAAATACCTGAGCAGCAGAAGGAGAAAATGTTGCCCCACGACAATTTGGGTGCAGAATAACGCCCAGACAAGACACTGTCAACAGTCAAGTCAGACAGGATGCTCCTAAAGATGTGATATTATCATTATTTCATATCTAAAAGTGCTGCAGAAATAATGATTTCACAGATAAGAAAACCTAGTAGCGTGACTGAAGTATTTACACAAAAAAAACTTATTGAACATTTAATAAACTGAACAAAATGAGTTTTATGAAAACGCTTTTTCAAGGTTTTTATACAGCTTGATGCTACATTCTAACTTTGCAGTAGAATTGCTACAGAATGACTCTTTTTTTAAC
Source organism: Pycnonotus jocosus (assembly GCA_013400435.1). Lineage (NCBI taxonomy): Eukaryota > Metazoa > Chordata > Aves > Passeriformes > Pycnonotidae > Pycnonotus > Pycnonotus jocosus. Next base: position 78,610 of record VWYP01014128.1, read on the forward strand.
AAATCCAACAAGCAGCAGCGGGTTATTATCTCGCACTGCATGTTTACGATTTTCTTGCATTTATATAATTTCTTTATGTGCCCCTGAAGTAAATAACAATGATGACTTATTTAGTATCCAGAGAGTCAGAAATTGAGGGAACATGAGCCACAGCAAAAATGTTCGTCACAACATAACAAGAATTGCTTAAGACAAACACACATTTATATTCGACTCCTTTGGAAGAGCAAGTACTAAACAACAGACTTCATCCCTGTGCACACTCCTCAAATCTGAAAAAATAAACTGATTACCTAAACTGGCAAACTTGCCTGTGTGGTTTATGTGGGATGATTAGATTTGTGCAGAGCCCTGTTATGATACAAAAAAATTAGGCCAGCAGTTCATCCTCCGGGCACAGGGTGTTCATTGCTGCCCTTTGGAGAACACCCTTTCCACTGGAGAAATGGGGCCTATTAATAGCCACAGCTTTCTCTGTGCTGTCAGAACTCATTGCAAGCACGAATCACAGATAGCAGATAAGCTTGCTTAGATGATGAAAGACAGGGATTTCACCCAGAAGCCAGCTGCAGCCAAGGAAAGGGATGATGTTCTGACAAAAGAGTCACACTGGTCTCTCTGCTGCGTATCTTCTACCACCTAGAGTCACAGCAGAGCTGGAAAATCACTAAAAACCTTAAATTCTGCAGCACAGATCACCTGAGCAATGAGTGATACTTGACTGAAGGTTCCCTCTTGGATGATGGGTTTGATGTGTGATTCCAGAGCCAATGACTCCATCCACACCAAAAACCCCACCTCAGCCATGCTCTGCTCTGCCCCTCTCCTCACCTTCTGCCCTACCCAACACTGGGCTCTGGCATCTTTTCACATCTCACTGAGCTCTGCCTCTCTCCTCCTGGCTCATCACAACTCCACTTGGCTTGATCTGAGCATCACATCTGTACCCTGAACTAGAAGTGATCAGCCCTGCTCTAAAAACAGAGGCCTCACAAACTGGATCAGCCCAGGTCTGGAGCAAAATCTCCTTGCCCTGCAGCACTGGGGTTGCTGTTATTCCAGCAAGCACTTTCACAGAGGATAAGAAGGAAATGTGAGTAAGATGTGGCTCCATCAGCACCAAACTCAAGGATTCCTGGCTTTTTTCATGCCACTGCTACTTCTTGCCCTTTCCCACCATGCTCCCTCTTTCCTTACTCCTAGGAAAGAAATATCTCTGTAGCATCTCATTCTCTTCAGCAAATTTATTCTGCCAACAGGGCTCCATCAGCTGTCTGTGACTGCTTGAAACTTCAGGAAAACACAACCACTACAATCAAAACTGAAGGCACTCCCTCCTCCCCCAGCACACTACACCAGCTCACATTACATGATGTCTCCACACATCATTTTGCTGCCCATTGTCTTATTTAGGGCAAAAATTTAATCAGGTGGAAGGAGCTGTAATGAGTTGTTCTCAGCTGGAAGTTATCTCGACTTATTTATTACAACACAGAGGTGTTATTGACTGATCTCCTGGGTCAGTGGCTGCATTATAAGGCATGGCAATGCTGTAGCTGCTGTTCTAAGCCCAAGAGAAAAATTACTGTTTCAACAAAAATATTATGTCAGGAAGTGTGTCTGAAGGAAAAAAAAAAATAAAGCCTTTAGATGTTATATCACAGTCATTGATCTTCTGAGCACAGCACAGAGCTCAGTTTAACCGGAGCTGTTTTCTCTCTGTGAATGCAGGGGACACAAAGTGACACCACTTCTGTGGAGCTCCAGCCTCAAAGGAGCTGTCACATCTGGGGAGGAATGTGACATTTCCCTGTTAAGGCTGCATCGATTCCGAGCAGCCCAAACCATCCCAGAGCCAGCAGCGATGTGATGAAAAGATACTTTTAAACTTTGTTGGTTTCTGTGAGAGGATTTCCCATTGCAATGCAAATGATCGATCATTTTCCATTTTAGCAGATTTACACAACATCCTTCTGAGATCCCCAGGAGAAGGTAAGACCAAATTAACTTTAGATCCTGACAGTGTCTTCACAGGCTGGCTCTGAGACACGGGCAGACAGAATCAAAGACATTCGGATGCATTCAATGTGTCCGTGGCTCTGCAGGCTGCTGTGAGAAGTTTGTCGATATGAAATCAATCGTGTCTATAGAGGAGGGAGATGGGACAGAAGCCTGAGTTTGTACAAGAATTCCTGATGGGATAGAATGGATTATTTCCTTTGAATGCTGCCTGAATGAAGTTTGGAGAGGCAGTGTACTACTGATCAAGAATTTCCTTGTCTTCTGCACACATCTAATCTTTGAGCAGGCACCATAAGTGCTAACGAACCCAAATTTCTTAATATATGTAATTTATTGAAAACTAATCAGTGGAGATTGAATTCAGGAAAAAAAGAACAGTGTCCCAGGAGATTTAACTGTATAAATAAAAGCAGCCATCAGATGTCAAAAAGTAACAACAAGCAATCACTCACAGGAAGCACCTACAGTGAAACCAGCCCAGAAAGCACCTTATTCACACCAGTACGTGTTTCAAATGCCTCCAAAGCCAAAAATTTATTTAGTAAAGGTTTTCCATTAACTAGACAATTAGTCAAAGGTCATGGGGATATTTTCCCTCAAGTTGACAATTAAAACTGTTTATCTTCAAGGTCAGTTTGTTATAATTACAGTGATCTGCCGTTTCTTAATGTGATCTCTGTCAAAACTTGTTCAATTTTTTTTTTGTTTGTTTTTTAAAGGCACGAGGTTCTGTCAGCACTCAAGTATTTTTCTATGAGTGTTAAGTTAATCTAAGAAAAGTTATGATATTCTATTGGATGAACAGAAGATTCACTGAGTTACACACACATTTCCATTTGCCTGAGGTTGGGCCATTAGTAAGAAAGGCAAATAAACAATAGAAGTAAAATATGGAGACTAACTGGAGGAATGGAGGCTTTGTCTGCTCCTCCAGTGGTAAGTTCAAATAATTCAGTGATTTGAGGCTGGAAGAAGAAATTACTGTTGTAAAAAAATATCTTTTGTTCTATACCAAACCCATGGCAGCTACTCACAGCCTTATACACTTGCTTTTATCAGAGATGGGAGAAAAAGTATTGCTTGAGCTATCTCTCCTGCTGTGGCAGCACTTGGAGACAAGAAGTCAAAGGGCAGGAGCTTTTCATTAAACAAGGCATCACTACAAAGTGCTTTTTTGCACATTACCCACAGATGCTGTGCGAGGCAATATTGCCTCCACCTCTTCAGTCCTGGGTCTTGGTTTCACCTTCTGTGTGGAGTGACAACTAATCTGTAATTCTGCTCACTGCTTCCTCACCTCAACACTCCAACAGAACCCAAACTATTGCTCAGTACGTGCTAGGAAATATTAAAAACCTCAAATACATGGATATCTACATACAGCTGCCCTTCTTTTGGAGTGACAATAATTATAAAATTATAAAAGCACAATAATGTTTCCTTAAAAGACCTCCCCAGGAATAAAGCTTCCAACTTGTGCCCTGTGAAATAATTTCCAAACAGCACTCAGTGGTGGGAGTTTGTTTCAGAAATAGAGGATGACGCATCATTTACAATATATAAAAGGAAATGAGAGTGAGTAATAAATCCACTGTGCAATATTTTCCTTTCAAAATGGATGCTGTAGGTTGCTGGCCTATTTTCCCAGCTGCTGAATGAGTAATGCCATGCCTGAAAATCTGCTCAGGCCATTTATTCTGTAGATTGTTCAGCTTTCCCAGTGAAAAAGTGAAACAAAGGTGCTCCCAGTTCCAGGGGAAATATTTTGATTTCTCATCTTCTCCATCAATGAACCTGACAGAGGAATAACAATTCCTCTTACTGGTTTTACCAAGTTCTCTCAAGAGTTTCCTCAAACTTGTTCACCTGTAGAAAGCTGATTTTTCCAGACTGATCTGATAAATTTGCCTATAACTGACCTACACTCCTTTCCAGTCCTCAATCTAAAAATCAACTTAATAAACTTAAGCGCTTGGACGCAGTTTATTAATAACTTTTCAGAAGGCCTTCAGAATCTAAACTGCATTTAGTTTTGCAAACTGAGTTGGTAGTTAAGCTTTTGCTTTACTCAATAACCATCCAGTTCCAACAAACAGATAATTCTAAAAGCCATGCAAAAATCAACCTGCTAAAATACAAAATTTCTGAGAATAACGAGGAAAGCCACCTCTCTGAACTGTGCTGGGTTTTAAACTTGTTAAACTTATTGTCATCTCTTTCAAACAATATCAGTGCTTGACTAAGTTACAGAACCAAATAACTGGTTTGATTTTGACTCGTGCACTAAGATCAGACAAGGTGCACTGCTGAGAACAATGTAATTAAAATTGCACCATGTAATCTTGCTCTGCACAGTCATTCCCAGAACAGTTTCTATTCAGATCAAACACAGGCTTTTATATTTTAAAGAAAGACGGGCTTTGGTATCTTCCACAAAAGAACTGACCTGAGGGAAAGTATATTCTGTCAGTCAGGATCCTTAATAAGCAACCTGAAATTTGTTTACGTAGATAAACCAAGGGAAGAGCATCAGGCTACTGAAGTTTGCGACTCTTTTAATAACTAATGAACAATGGAAAACAAACAAACAAAAGAAAAAACAGAAACAAAAGCAAGAGAAAACACAAACAGCTCATTGGAACCACCAGCTAAGATTGGGATCAAGGTTGTGCTTGATTCCAAGCTTTTTTGTCACCTTAAGGAACACGGATCAGGCCCATAACAGAATTTCCACAGAAAGTTGTCACCACTGAATAAAATTGTGTCTTGTATTAAACTCCACAATTAACAAAAGAGTGCAGTGAAAAGCCATCTGAGAATTTTATTGCCGGATACTCTCTTAGATTTAATAAATTATGGTTATCCCTAAAATTACATGAATTCCAGATGCCATCATAGCATCATAGCATCAACTCAACAAAAATTTGTGTCAATATCAAATAAAGGAAAACAAAATTTAATTTCTCATCTTCCCTGATTTCTCCTTAGGCTTGGTATAGGTCCCACTAATGACAAATGCCCTGATGGCTGCACTAGGAATTATTCATAGAGATTTCTTACACTCTCACCTCACTTTGCAGCATTAGAATGCAGAAACCTCGGCACATCTGTTTGAATAAGCGTCTCTTTTCCTTCACATTAGAGTAACTATAATGATTATAATGCTTATGAAGTTTAAAGAGGTGAGATAATAATCAGTCAATCTTTACTTTGCTTCTGGTTATAAAGCCATTAAATAAAGAAAAGGATACAAAAAAAACCCCAAACCACTAAATCTATGGATTTTTCCAGCTCACACCCACTCCCAGAGCATCTGTCTCTTGTGACAAATAAAGCTCTGTCCTTGTGTACACTGATACCCCTCATTTGTGTTCCACTTTGCTAATGGCTACAATCGTGACAAACAGAGAATTCATCTGGTAATTGTGAGTTGCCAAAAGTTTTCGAGTGACACGATGTTAGATATTTATACACACAGCTGCTTAGCAACTTTGTAGTAGTTCCATCCAGGAACTGAGGCGTAAATAAGTAATTATGCTATAGCAGAGAGTGCATGAGACATTTATAAATATAGGAACAGAAAGGTTATCAGAATTCATCACCTAGCAACAAATATAATATGATCAGCTCCCCTGTCTGGCAGGCATCTAGCGAGAAATGCGTTACAAACTCCGCTGCCTAGCAAGTTAACTTGGGAGTTTGAAGTTGAAATGAACTCCACAGCTAATTAAACTTAGCTCAGTGCTTCTGTAGGCTGCTTGTTTGCGTTTCAGCACATGCTTTATTCTGGAATAAACAGTTGCCATTCACTCATCCACAGATGGGTCACATTCAAACGCTGACAGAAGCCAAGAAAATGAGAATACAGAGACACCCTACACTTTCTCATGGCTCCCAAGAAATCGGGACTGGCTGGTTAATGCCTGTAAATACAATGCACAGGAGCAATTCTGGGAATGTGCTGAGATCCCTCAGACTCAGAACATGATCAAGCTGTAGCGTAAATATGGTTCCCACAACACAATTTTGGGGATGATTCCAGTACAAAGGACTGGTTTTACAACTCCACACTTGTCTTAAACACTTCAAAGTGATGGATGTAATTATTCACCAGATTCACTTAATAATAGACTAGAACTTGCATCAATGAACATTAACTAAAAATAAAATTAGTCTTGAAGTACCAAACGCTTTGTGTACTCAGCCTGATAGACAACTTTCATTCCCTCCCTCCCTCCCTCCCTCCTCTTTCCCCTCAGTGTTTTACATAAATACTCTGTTATTACACAGCCTGCTGTCTGGAAACTGATGAGACTCATTATTGCACAGGCAATGGCTGCTATTGTACTGCAATGTACAGTGATAGAGGTGCAGTGTTGCCACCATACTTTATTTTACTTTGTTCCTCTCATATTATTTTTGGAAAGCAATCCCTGATCATCACCTCCAAGCCTTTTTATTTCGCAAAACTCTTCATTAAAATTTCCTTCCAAAGCTGAACAAACCCAGATTTCATTACATCCCTGAAAGATGTCCATTAATGCTTTGAAGTTCTGCCAGAGACAAGTCTGGATTGGGAATATTCTTCACCAGGGAAGCTTTCACAGAAGAGTAAATTACAGACAGAGAAATGGATCCTGAACTGGCAAAAACAACACAGTCCTTCTATCCATTTCCTAGACATGGAACAGTTATCTTAGATGAGTCCCAGCTCCAACAGATGAGAACATTTCCTCATAGGAGTTGGAGCCCAGCAGCCCTGGCTTAGTGCAAGTAGATTACCTGGCCAACCATGACAGGCAATCAAGAAATAAAGTACAGGCTCCTTACATCCCCCCACATCTGCTCCTCCCTTTGCAGACCAATCCTCTCCAGTTTGTGCACTCAGTCTCTGGGCTCCTTCTTGTGACTCACATCCCAGAACATATTCCCAAAGAAGCACCAGGAGGGATGTGCCCAGCTCTTGGGGAAGTGTTTCTCCCACCCCCTCTCCTGCTGACACAACCTTTCCTACAACATTCCCATACCGTAACTGGCAATGAGTTGTGCTGGGAAACTTAGTCACCTTTCCAGGATTGTTTCCCAATTATTCATTTTTCCTCCAGCTTTCCAAACCACCAAAAGGAGTAAACATTATTTTACTACTGCATTCACCTGCTGCTCCAGGAGGAGACTCTGCATTTCTCCCCCTTTTCCTTTTGAAGTGTCTAGAACCTTCCTTTACAGCCACGGAAAATAAACCAACTTGTATCTGTGTTAACATGTTGGGAGTTCCAGGTGAATTGCTCATTTGAGGGCACACAGAAGGCACCTCCATAGAACCACAGAATAGTTAAGGTTGGAAACAGCCTTTGAGATCAAATTCAACTTCCAGCCCACTTGGATTCCAGCCCACCATGCTCACCACTAAATCATGTCCTCAGGTGACACATCCACAGTTTTAACAGGGATGGTGACTCCACCACATCCCTGAGCATATTAAGAGATTTTTAAAAAAATATTTTTAATTTAAGCAAGGGGGAAAAAACCCCACAAAAGTCCCACAGATTTCCAAATTTAAACAAACATCTGAGTGAAAAAGCTATTGTTCTCACACATGCACAAGGTGAATTATGAGGCATTATTCTGATAAACTGATGTGTAACACTGCTCAAAAGTTACGTCAGAATTTCATTATGGAAAAGAAAAAAAGATTTAACAGATCTACAAAATAGTCAGAGCTCATTAAAAAACCACCAGCTTCCCACCAGTGAAAGTATTTAGTGTTCTTGATCTTGTTTCAAGCAAAGTCAAAGCAAATCATATAAAAAATTTTTCTATTTTATCTATTGTAACTTTTTTTTTACACAGACCCAATCCATTCTATGTGGAAATAAATACTGGTGCTGCGTAAATTAATTTCTTGTTTATTAAAATAATATCACATTCCCACAGGCACAGAAGGGAATTAGGAATTTCTCTTCTCAGATTTTACCTCCTCTATAAATCTTAAAACTTTATACATAGTTAATTAAAAACTGTTGCAGTGTATAACTCACCATTACATATATCAGCTAACATTTCTCATTAAGGCTACAGATTTTGCAATTGCAGCTGCTGTGTGGCAAATAAGTCCTTTTTATATGTATCCTTCATAAAACAGCCCCTGTTGCACATTCCTATTGTTTTTCTTGTGGTTTGTTATATTTTCCCCTGGTAGATATGTACTTTTCTGCTATTGCTTTAAAACTGCATTTACCTGAGAAGCAGGAGTTCAAATCCAGCACTTTACGAAAGCTCAGAGAAAAGACATTTCTTAGCAAACATCAGAGCAGAGCAAATAATTCACAACAATCGTTTATTTATTGGATTTGCCATTTATTTTTCTATTCACCACAGATTGCTAAATTCTTATATGTAAATTATTCATGAATTTCTGCCAATGCTTCTGCCATTTAAATTACTGTGAAAATGGAGTTGCAATTATTCAGATTTCAACATTGGCTCTGTCAGGTTTTTGGGGCACTGGTTCTGTTCCATGATTGGTTGCAACTTGCCAATTTGGAATATGTTTCAAGCATTACACTTGAGTACACAGCTCAAAATTTACTTTGTCAGTTCTATACTTGCAATTTGCGCTCTGAATATAATGTTTTCTGACATTTCCATACTGACAGAAGCTCTAGTGTAGACACAGCTATATCTTGCTTCAATGGACATTTTCAGTGGCATTATTTCAGTCATTTTCAGTGCCAAAGCCATTACCAAAAAACACAAGACTGACAGAGGAGGGTTTTGACATAAACTGCCTCTGTGTTTTCTGCTGTTTATGGAGGTGCCTGAGTCAGGAGGGCTTTTGCTGACAACCCCAGCTGGTTGCTGCTCAAGCCATCCATAAAGTGTGAACCCAGCACTCGAGGGAGAAGCACAACAGATCTCCCCAAGAGCCCAAAGGAAAGGGAAAGGAAGGGAAGCAGCAGTCCTCTCAAGCAGGAGGGGCAGACTTTGGCTCATGGGTCAATTCTTTCTGCCCAGGAGGGAGAATTCTGCCATGGAGTTGTTAATCACTTTAGATAAAACATCCTGGCATTGCACCGGGCCTGCTCCAGCCTGGAGTCCCCACCTGTATCCAGCACCTGGAGCTCAGGAATGTGCATAGAGGAAAGGTCTCTCACTGTCCCTACAAACCTCTGCTGAAAAATGAGCCGTGGGAAATGGGAACATTGAGACAGTTCAGTACCAAAACAATACCAGAGTTCCCCAAGGGTCAGATGAGGCTGAGGGGTTCTCATTCTCCAGTTTCAAAGCCAATGTGAAAAGTGATTCACCTCGATGTTAGCATTAATGCAGAACATCCCATTTTCACCTCAAAATCTCCAAAGCTATCTATGTTGAGGATCTGCATTTGCACCTTCACTATTGAAACTTGGCTTTGTACCCAGTGACTCTCCTGACAACAGACAGATGGCCTGAGGTTACACACAGATCAGGAGGGACAGAAAATACTCCAGGTTTCAAAGAGGAAACTCACCATCCTTTCAAACTTTCAACAGTTTACTTCTTCCCATCACCTTTCAGAAGATAAATCTTGGAAGAGGACAGTTATAATTGAATCTCCCTGTGCTAGCAGCGATGCATTTTACATGAGAGAGCCTGATCTTGCTTTGTGGGGCTGAACAGCGTTTGCAAGCCAGCAAAGCCCATCAGTTACTGTAATTCATCCCTCTCCCCTCAACACAGTAAGCTCCAGCAGTGATGGAGGAGGCACTCAGTCGAAAAGATCCGAATTTGAAAGTCTCATCATGTGAAATGAGGATAGATTATGTACGACACTCAGCCTTGCTCATTTCAGGAGTGAAGTTTACCCAAGAAATGCACCTTTATATTGGCACAGACAAAATGCAGTCAAAGAAATAATAACATAATCTAAAATTAAATCAAATGTAATCTAAAAAGTCAACCTACATTACATTAATAATTGTAGCTAGGATTTGGAAACAAAGCAATTTTTAAGAGGATGTATTTTGTGTAAGTTTTTCTTTGAAGTCCCTGGGCAGCACATCAAAGAGGGAATGTAGCATGCTTATGCTCTAGGGATGGTTCTGAAAAAATCACAAAAACTCTATTGGGGACAGGATTTGTCACTGCTCTCAGCAGAACAAACACAGAGAAGAAGGTTCTGTGTGTTGCCTCCAATGGAGATTTGATCTGATTATCCCATTTTGGTACAAAGAGCAGCAGATTTGGGAGCTGGTCACCTCTCTGCACAAACTCAGGACCAGATTGTGCCACCCAGGAATCACCCAGTGAGCCACCCCACTGGGACCACCACCAAAGGAAAGAATCTCAAGTTCTGCTCCCAGTTTTTGGTGGAAAGCAGGTTTGAGCCAACACCTCTGAAGGCAAAACCTCTGAAGGAAGAGATTTTCATCTCACGTGATTTCTTTCAATGGCATCAAGTTTTTAATTTTTATTTTCCATCAAGTGTTTCAATACCACTTCAACAGTGCTTGGAGGAGTAACCTGAATGCTTTTGCAGCCCGGATACTTGTTAGAGGAACAGAAGTAAATCAGTTAAATTAAAAAAAATCTAGATGGTGCACTGCAAAATTTCGTGCAAGCCACTTATGCCGCAGAAAATTGATTTTCCCGCAGGTTCTGCAGCTTTGCACTCCCTTTTGAAGTAGAGAAGCTAGATATATTTTTCTACATATATTTCTCTGTGCTAGAGCCCAGAACGGTTTTATATTTTGCTGAACATTTTCCAGCTGATTAATGTTGTGTTTACCAAACTATAAATATAGGATGATGCCTCCTTGAAAAAGTGATTTAACTTTTCTCCTCTATTTTTGTAAATTGTTTTTGTGGTGTGTTTTTAAATAAATAGTGTAAACATAAAGCTGAAACTGAATCCCTACATTACATTTTATGGAGAGATTTTCTTTTTTAATAATGAGCAATATCAAAAACCAGTACTCATCCTGTGTACAAACACAACTCAGATCTTTAACATACAGAGTGTGCTAAAATTCAATATAACCTCAATAAGTTATTCAATAAAACAGAAAATTATTTCATTTTTAATGAGTTGACATTGTAAGAGGGTTTTTAAGTAGAGTTTGACATTTGGTAGCTTGTTCATGTCCTTTCTAGGAAACCTCTCTGCTGCCATAAACACAGCCTGGCTTTTTTGATCACTTTTTCTTTGCTTCAGAGTGATTTGGGGCACAGAGTTCTTTGTCTGGCTTCTTCTGTTACTGGAATATTTCTGTTTTTACTTCCTCACACGAAGGGAATACTCATTCCTGCCTGCTGTGAGTTTGTACCCACTGACAGGACAGGCTCAAGCTCAGATCCTGATGACAAAGGGGCTCTGCACTGATCTCAGAAGGTTCTGACTAAGCTGCAATTGGAAATATTGAGATGTAATTGTACAGACATTCTTCACCCAGAAGAAGGGGAGGCCCTGGCACAGGGTGCCCAGAGAAGCTGTGGCTGCCCCTGGATCCCTGGAAGTGTCCAAGGCCAGGCTGGACAGGGCTTGGAGTACCCTGGGGTGGAGGGGGGTGTTCCTGCCCATGGCAGGGGGTGGAACAAGAGCTTTCAGGTCCCTTCTGTGATTCTGTGATTCTATGACAGACCAATCTTCCCAAAAATATGTTTTCTTCTCACCTTCCTTCATTTTCACTGTGATATACTGGCAGTGTCCAGAGGTGCTGGAGCAATTGGAGATGTTTCAGTGCCACTGCAGGACACACCTACAGCAGATGACATTTTCTCCCTGGCCACACTGGGACATGGATTGATCAGCACTGGGAGTGCCATTCCTCTAATTGCCCCCATTATCCTGGTCTTAGGAAATGTCTTTGGTAATGATTTCACCAATCCAAACCAGGGATTTTTCCAAAACTCCTTAGGTAACAATTCATTTCCCATCTCTCATTTTGACATTTCTTATGTAGCTTTTACATTTACTTTTCCCTCGTGCCAAGCATTCCGGATTTTGTGTAGTGTACAGATTATAAACAATGCTAAAATTAATTTGTGTCTCATGCATTCAGCTTCACCCTGACTTAATCATCCTGCTGTGTGTTTACCTAGATAAATGCCTGACAATGTTTTTGACACTTCAAAGAAAATAAGCCATTTTCTTTATGCACGTACATCAGCACCGCTCACATTCACAAAAAAAAAAAGAAAAAAAAAAAGAAAAAAAAAAAGAAAAAAAAAAAGAAGCAGAGAGGGATAAGATCAAAAATAATCCTGGCTTAATCCAAATTCCATTTCCCCAAATTTGCAAGCATTGTAGTGCAAATATTTCACTAAATTATGCTATTCTGCCCTCTAAACAGCAAGGAGCCATGAACAACAATCTGATTAGTCAGGGGCCCTTCTGAATGGCATTAAAATGATTTGTTTTTCTCCCACCTCTCAATTCTCCCATTTGAGAGCTCCGTTCATTTCAGCCCTTGAATAAACTCCATTCCAAATACATTGACTGCTCCTGACACTTATTGGGGAAAACAAATTGTTTCCATCAGAAATAAAGAATCTAGCCAGTAGTAAATAATACTTTTTTTCACTAAATGAATTGATTTTTCTGCATCAATTCGTGTAGGTCTTGTGCTTAACAGGGTAAGGGAAATCTTCATGTTTCTATAACATTTTTAAAGCAATGCTTCCTTACCTGCCTTATCTAAAGCCCAGCAATGCAACTGAGGAAAAAAACCTCCAAACTAAAGAATCTTATTTTCTTTTATTTTCAGAATGCAAACATTTCACGGAAGCATATTTTGTTTACTTTGAAAATTCGGAATAAAAGAATGCTTTGTTTTCCTCTTTATTGATTGCACAGATTCATTTCACTCTCCTTTTCCCTCCAATCCACGTCAAAAAGCTCTTAGGAGTTCTAAATTGAGCTTTCATAAACTTATTATTTTAGAAACTTATTTCATTGACTTACTGCTGCTATTCAGGGCCTGGTAAATTTGTAAACCAAATGTTTTGTCTTTAGAATGCTTTGCTGTCTTTACAGTAATGTTTCTACATCAACATTTTCCCCTTCTTATTTCACAAATTTGAATTCTTGTCTGGATCTAAAATGATTTGCTTTTTGTTTGGGGGTTTTTGGGGGG
>VWYP01014128.1:91778-253536 GCA_013400435.1 Pycnonotus jocosus
TTGGGTTGGTTTTTTTGGGGGGGGGGTTTGGTTTTATCTGTTTGGTTGGGGTTTTTTACAAAATTTGAAAATTTCTATTGACACAGATTTTTTTCAAGAGCAGGTTCAGTCTGTGTTATGGCCCCTTAGAGCACCGCGAGGCTACAACAGGGTAAAATACGAAGAATAAATATTGATGTGTGCAGAAAAAGCAACAAAACTGAATGTTACAAGACAAAGCAGCTTCTTAGCCTTTAAACCTGACATCCATAACAGAAACAACAGCAATGTAAAAGCCAACTCTGTAATACAACTTGGGCTGACGGGTAAAGAAAACAAATGGTTATTTTGCTGATGCTGATGTATAGGTACATCCTTCTGGTTGTTAACAAATTTGGGCACTAAATAGTAAAGCTACTGGATTCCCTAAAAAATGAGGGGCACTGCAGCTGTGTTCAATGCTTGATGTGACGCTGAAATCTTGAGCAATAAAACTAAGAGGACTCAAAATCAGAGTTTGTCATATTTGGCTTTGCAGTTTCACGCAAAGTTTGATGGGCTGATCCTAAATTGTGTCCCCTTCTGCAGTGTCACAGGGAGAATTGTTTGAACTGGCCGAGGGAACATCCCCAAAATTGTAGCCAGGTCCCCAGGAACGTCTGCAAAGGTGTGAGATCCAGGTTTAATGCCTCACCTTTCGTGCAGAGCCCACAGTGAACAGCCTCAATCCAATTTCAGTGTCACTCACTGGGTTTGGGGACTCAGATTGCAGCATCAGAGGTGGATTTCTCTTACATGAACCCAGGGAATTGGTGAAACTGGGGTTTCTCTCAGGTTTGTTCATTCAAAACAGGTAGCTGTTGCTGAAGCACTTCCAGTCCCACCTCCATCCACACATTTTTCCACCACCACGTGCTTACAATTCTACAAATGTACCACCATCACATGAAGGAGCTTCATTTGCTGTTTGCTTAGAATTATTTTGTGATTNCACTTCTCTTGCATGAACCCAGGGAATTGGTGAGACTGGGGTTTCTCTCTCATTTTTCTCTCAGGTTTGTTCATTCAAAACAGGTAGCTGTTGCTGAAGCACTTCCAGTCCCACCTCCATCCACACATTTTTCCACCACCACGTGCTTACAATTCTACAAATGTACCACCATCACATGAAGGAGCTTCATTTGCTGTTTGCTTAGAATTATTTTGTGATTTAAAAATTAAAATAAAAGGGGTGTCAGCAGCCACCCCAACCTGACACTCCATCACACCTACACTGGGCATTTGATTGCAGCAGGACATTGCACAACATCCATCTCTGGAGACAGAGAACACTGAAGGAATCTGTCATTAATATGGGCTCTTCAGGTCATGAGCTCTTCCTTTTATTTGCCAGTGTTGTAGTCTTTTTGAAAAGACTTCTCGATACTAAAAAACTATGCTATTTAAACCTTTGTTGGGAATTGTAGGTGGAACTCCCAATAGTGGAGCACACTTCTAAAAAAAGTCTGTAAACCACTTCATTCTGAATATCAATATTCACAGCAAGTTTCTGAAATTATTTTCCATCTTTCTGTTCTTGGATCACTTTGAAATCTCGTCTGCCAAGACTCTCAGAAGTACAATTTTCAAAGTTTACACAAGTTATTCTATGTTCTGCCATTAGTTATGTGATCTCATATAAATTTGCAGAAAAAAAAATCATTCAACAGAGATGCTACAAAATGTGGAGTGTGCCTGCAACTGTCTTCTTTATAATAAATATTAACAACATAGGATCCACCTGAAACTCTTCCCCAATGCTTATCAAATATTTAAAGAATTTTGAGTGAGGAGTTTGTGATATTCCCACAAATCTGTGGTCAGAAGGAACTGGCAGTCACAGCTCACCTGCCTGGCTTCCCCGTGACTGTCACCCAGCCACCACTGCGAGCATCAATGAGTCCCATTCCACGCTCTGATTACCAGCTGCAGGATGAGACAGCCATCCTGAGCATTTCCACTAAACACAGCTCCTCTGGCACTCTCTGGAACACTCCAGCCAGCTGATAAGATCTGCTGTACAAGGCTGGTATCTGTCAGTGGCACGGAGCAGTTGTGCAGGTGCTCCCTCAGCAGCAGGGACAGGGGGATATTTGCACACCTAATGGATCATCCACATATTTGCCCACCGTAATTACTTGTGTACCTTTGAGAGCTGCACACGCTTCAGAGTGCTTGGAGTTCTGAAAAAGCTGTGCCTGTTTGTTTTTAACAAAGAGAGCTTTTCTCTGTCCTGGTTGAATGGCAGTGTTGCATCCAGGACCTCAGAGAAGGTTGGAAGATATTTATCCCCCAACACTGGGTGTTGATTTGGGGAATTAAAAACACACAACTCACTACATTTATGTAACTCTTTCAACAGGTGATCAAGAGTCATCACACAAACCCAATTCAGGTTTAAAAGATTCATACAAATCCACCTAATTAAAAATAGCTAAAGAACAAAATACCCCGTGTTAATTTCTAAGAGAAATTCTACCACAGATTCTGGGAAACTGCAGCAAAACAAAAAACTCCCAGCCTGTGAGCTGTCAATTAGTTGTTGTGTTCTTCCCCTGTGAGCTTTTCTGTAGGTTAGGCTTTAAGGAAGTGTAAATGATGTCTGCCTGACTGTATTTTCCATACACCTGACAGCTGCTTTCAACACAGCATTGTTAACTTGAACTTGCATTCAATAAAGGCTCTTTCTGCATTATTGTGAGCAGCACATTATAGCCCCTTTTTAGGCAGCACCTCTCTCTCCTTGCTGACTGTTCTTCACTGACAGTTCAGGCTTTATCAACACTGCTTTATCAGGTGTTCCTGGTATCTCTAGGCTGGCCTTGGAATCCTGAAGATCCAAGAAGATCCTCCCCCAAATAAACACGATTTTGGTCTCAGCAGCAGCAGTGGGGATGATTCCAGCACAATTCCAAACCACCACACACGGTGTAGAAATAAATATAACTGTGCTGGAAGGTGTAAAAGACTTATTTGTCATGGAGCATCCAGCACAACACTCCTACTGCTCCGTGCAGTCATCAGTCAGCATCCACAGCATCCCTCTCCCAAGAAGAGACAATCCTTGCAGAGGAGGAGGGAAAAGGGAATTTCTCATCAAATACATCCAATGGGACTGAAACAGCAGCACTTCAAAGTTCAGAAATAGATCACCCTGCTCTGTGGGCTTTTCCACCAGCCATCCTTCCAGAATAACTCTTAAAAATTAACACAAGGTAAAAAGTCCTTTAGTTATTATTCATCAGGTGGATTTGTTTGAATCTTTAACATCTGAATTGGGTTTGTGCCCTAGGCTGTAATGACACTTGATGATCTGTTGAAAGAGTTACATAAAAATATAGTGAGCTTGTGTGGTTTTAGCTCCCCAAGGAGCTAAAAATGGGTGGAAGGGTGGAATGGTGGAAAAGGCTCTTCCCCACCTCCAGCCCTCTGAGACCTGAAAGGAGGGTCATTGCCTTGGGAATTGCTACCTGCCAGGCTTGGTTTTATTGAGAGACAAGATTTTGTGTGAAGGAAAGGGCGAGGGGATGGCTTGGCAAATACCAAGGAATGGAAAACAAAGGAGACTTTTAAAGTATCATCATTTTCCAGTGAGGCACAGGGAACACACAGCTTTATACAGCACTGCATAATACATCCTGAGTTCACCACAAACTGGGGGAAAAGTGCAAGTTCAGAAATAAGATAGTTTATGTGTTAATAACACATTTTACATGTTATAGCATCATTTCACTCATTCTGCTGCAATCAAGGTCACACATCCATGAAATTCTTGACTAACACCAAGGCCATTTTTCCTTTGAGGTATTATCACCACTGAACATGAAATTATTTAATGAAGTTTCCAAAAATGTCTAAAAAGACACCACAACTTTCTTTCTGTTTTGAAGAACTGTTTAAAGAGACAGGAGCACAGGACTTTGGGAGCCAGTTTAGGGAAAACAGAAAGAAACGTCAGGATTATGGAAACAGAAAATAAGTCAAAGGAATAGACCAGGAGCTCATAAGGAATCATATTATCAGGCTGAAGGGCTCACAAATCCCCCTCAGTAACGAGAGCCACTTTTGAGCCATACACAGTTTTTGTCATGGTCTGTCAAATTTTGATTCCCTAAAGCAAGGAAATAACCTTGGGGTCAGATCCTCCTGCCCTTTGCAAGGTAAATCATTCTCTTAACATCAAGAACATGAAGGTTGGGATTCCCAGCTCTTCTCTTCCTGCTGCTCAAAAAAAGGTACAACTAGGACAAATAAATCCCTCCGTCTGACTTCTTTAATCTTGGAAGAAGAAGAATTCTGTCTTTGAGGAGCTGGGTGTTATAAAGTAGAGCAAGAAAACAAAATCAAATATTTGAACAGTTAATTTCATCCTGCCCCAAGCAATAATTCCATAAAATATATTGGTACAGAACAGCACAAAAGTCAACATCGTGCAAAAAAGTAGCACAAGCGTCTATAAATAAGCAAAGAACTACTAACAGATCCCTTTATTGACATTATTGCTCTTGCTGTAGATATTGAAGTTGGAAGTGACCAGGAGATGCTGCCAAATGAAGGGAGGAGGTAGTGAGGAAGATCATAACCACACTGGGTTTGCATTCTGGAGTAGAGAAAAGCTGCTGGTTGGTTTTGCCTCGGTGATGTTGGGTGGTGTTGATGCTGCTTGGAGGCAGAGGAGGAATGGCAAGAGAGTCCCAGAGGAGCTGCACTACCCCCACTTTCCTACCCACCATCTTCCACTGATGTAAGATCTTCACACTCGTGAGGTTAAAGAAGAAAAGAAAAGAAAAAAAAAAAACACAAAGGGAAAACCCAACAAAAATCCCCTGTGTTTTCCATCAATGCGTCTGCCTATGAATGCGTTATTTTATCATGAAAAATTGTCTCTATCCAGCCAGACTTTTCTTTCTCATTAAGCCTTGAAATTATGTTACATCCCAATATATATATTTTTTAAAAAGGTCATTTTTTTTCAGTGCAAGGAATTTGCAATGATTAAAAGGCTGGTCTGCTTGTGTGATCAACCACAAAAATAACAGTAATGTGCAATGCCATTCCCCAGCTTAGTCTAAAAAACCAGATACAGATCTGTTTTTGAAGGGATATCTTCTCTACTTTTACTCCTTAAAAAATTACAGGCTACTGCAAATAATTCCATTTCCTTCTACTGTAAATTTCTTTTCAAGATACTTTGGGATTTTTTTTTTTCTATTTGTTTGTTTGTTTTCCCATTTCCAGAACAACTTGAAATATAAATAACTTAGAAAGCAGATTTATAAATACATGAGAATCCACAAAGGGAAAAAAAGTATATCTTGGTGTTAAGGAGCAGAAAAATTAGTGTTTTAAGGAGGTGAATGTGGTTTTGAGATGGTCTTCTATTCTTGGGTACTAAATAGTTCCAAGGACAAAGTTTTGAGATACTTCTGAGACCTAAACTTCCATTATGGATTCCCAAACCGCTATTCCAAACAAACTCATTAAACCCCCTTAGATTCTGGCAGAAAGCACACAACACTCAGGTCTGTAAAACCTCCAGAGTAGAACCCAATTAAAAGAAAATGAGGCAAGTAATTTAAAGGGAAAAATCTGATTAAACTCTCCATCTTTTAAAGAAATCCAACACCTTCAGCTGAAGTCAGGCGGAACTGTGGTATCTGTGGACTTCTGAAGAAATATGTCCAATAGCCAGGATTTAAAAATAAAAGGAGTGCATTTCACAATAACAGAGATGCAGCGTGGCCACGTTGAGCTACTGCATCAGATCTGCATCTTAGTCCCCAACTGGGGAGAAAATCTACAAAACCCAACACAGGAATGACTTGAAATGCCTGAGAGCCACTAATGAATCCCATCCCGCTCAAAAAAACCCAAATAAACAAACAAACAAATAGAAAAGGAGCTGGCAATGCCGTGGTAGTGCTTGAATGCAGCCATTATTCCATTCAGTATTTCCTAAGTAGATTCCCAGGGCTGCAATCCTGAAACAGACAGTGCTCAGCAGAAAGAGAATTGAAGGTGTTTTATTAAAATGAGATTGCTCCAGTGGCCAGTCTTTAAAGCCTCCTACGTTTGTATTAGACAAAGCAGAGGTAGAGCTCAGTGTTTGAGAGCTATTTAAATTCAAACCGAGATTCGCCTGAATGGCAGCGCTTGCTGAGGCAGAGCATTTCTCCTGAAAGGCAGGGTATGGGGCAGTTAATCTTGGAAATCCTGGGAATTGCTCACAAATTTGCCACATTCTTGAGGAATTTTTAAACAGAAGGCAAAATATAGTTACAAGAAATTTTGTATCCTCTCACCCTCCAAGACAGATGACAAAAAGATTCACACAGCTCCACTGAGCACATTTTCTGCCCTGAGCATCCCACAGTCATGTCCTAAATCATGGACACAGCACAAACCTGGATTAAAAGCTTTTTCAAGTGAGAAATTGTTTTACATCCACAGGAATCAACAGGCAAAATCTATATTATACATCAGGAAACTTTCTTACCCTTTTTTGTCAAGCCTAGCACCTGATGTACACAGAGATGCAAGTGTGACAGAGCATTCCCTAAAAAACCAGCTAAAGAATGGATTCAATGATGCCTGACACGATCTCTCTCCTGAAATTTTCTGTAGTAGTTGCACCATTTAAGCAACACAGATTTGAGGCAGCAAAAGGAACACAAAAGCTTTAATGTCTTTCCTTGTTTGCTGGTCATTTGCTCAAAGCCCTTTGATGTTGCCATGGCCTTTACCTGGACCTTGCTGTAAAATGAGCTGCACACCAGCTCCAGCTTCCAAGGCAGCCATGGAGTGTCCTCGCTGAGCTTTCACCAGGGAACAGCTCTGACTTTGCTCTCACTGCCATTCCTTGTGTTATCCACAGGCAGAAAGTTCCTTGGCAAAGGTAGGAGGGCACAGGGAACCCACAGGCTGGGAGCAGAGTGCTGTGGGGCTGCTCTTTGGAGCTCCTTGGGGTGATGGGAGCTGGACAGGAGGACAGCTGCTGCAGGAATGGGTGGAATGGCCACTGCTTCCTCCAGAGAAACCCTTTCTGGCAGCCTGCAGGGAACAGGGCCAGGCTTCTCCACACTGCCCCTTTGCCCAAATTACAGATCTCACGAGGAACTTCCATTCCCTAAATGAGTTGTGCAACAAGACAGGGCATTCCTCAGTCTAGATAAATGCAGGAAAAAACCCCAACATCTGGTTTTTTACCCTTGGAAATGGTTGCAACATCAGAAGGTACCTAAGAGGTACCACTGCAGAAAATCAAGAACAAATTAGGAAAATTGTTGCCTGTGGTCCAGCACCCACAGCCTGTGCCTACCACAGCCTGCCCATGGCTGAGAAAGCACCAGGACTTCCAGCCCTGCTGCATCCCTGAAGGAAGAGCAGCAGCAGCGAGGAGCAGCAGTGAATGCAGCTGTTCAGCAGTTGGCCTTTTTATCACCAGCCAGGGAACACTAAAAACACCACAACTGAGATCAGAGCATGGAGATCTTTGCTACAACACAAACAAGCTGCCCTGGCAGCATTAATCAGGCTGTACAAGGATGGAGAGCTCATTAGACTAACAATTCCTCTCTGAGGCTCCATGATTAAAGCAGAATGAAAATAACATACAGCCAAAGACACACGAGAGAATACTCAATACAATGTAGGTGTCAGCACCGCTAAAACTATATTTTGTAGCAGCCATAACAGCAGCTATTGAGCCACTTTGTAAGTCTGGGCAGTTGTCTGAATACAAATATGAGGCTTAGAAGCCCCCAAAGTTTTTCCTGTGAGGTTTAAAGGAAACTGTGCAAACCTTACATGTATTATCAGCAAGGCCATATTCAGACTGATTTCCTGCCATTGCACCCAACCCCAGCCTTGTTCTCACACTGTAGCAAACATTGGAATTTTCTGGAAATAAAGTGACCTTTTCTGGTGCTCACTCCTACCAAACAGAGCTCCAAGCAGCATTTGTTCCTTTGTCATCCCGTTGCCCCAGCCACATTTCCCAAAAGAGCTCCTTCATCTAGGAGCTCTTTGTTTGTGATTTTGAGAATTAAATGGCAAAGCAAAGGTGCTCTCAGCCATCATCTCTTGTTTTGTAAGTGTTAAAATGCATCTCAGTTACTGAAAACTTCACAAAACTGTTGACTTGTTTATCTCCTATCCTGTTACTAGACTTTTTGCTAAATCTTCCACAACTGTTACCATAAGAATAATAGTAGAACACTCTGTTCAGAGGGAGACCATTAGCTTGGCATTATCTAGCACAAGGTGTTGTTCTAGTTTATTTTGCCTGGGGGTAGAAAATTAAAACAAAAAGGTATACATATGTATATAAATCTATTCCTGGTCTATTTTTGTGGTAGATTCCATTTCCCTAATTGGTTCTTGTGCTCTGGCAAAGCCCATCCAGATGAGAGAGCAGCCAGAGGGAGGTGAAAAACACAGTGGTCTTCAAGCTCCATAAGTACCTTCAGACATAATGCAGGGATGTTCTTCAAACCTCATCAAACTCAGGATTCATGCAGATTTTCTTTACCATAACAGATGTGAGTCTCACCCCATGGACACAGCTTTTGTTCTTTTCTAGCTTTGACCTCTTCCAAAAATCTGTGTTCCAAAGCCTCGGTTCCCCCCAGCTGGAGCCACTCTCATCCTGTACCACTTTTCCTCTCTCCTGCATTAGGTGCTCCTTCCCCCACCCCAAATCTTTGCTAAAAATTTCTTTCTCTCAATTCCTTTTAAAGTTTTCTCTCCTGCTGTTACTAGCCAAATGACAGACTTTCAAATTTCATTCACCAACGAATATCTTTAAATTGCAATAACCTGCAATTTCTATTGTGCTGCCTTTCCCTTGTCCCATTTAATTCCAGAATGTGTTCTGGCATACAGACAATGCATTAGGGAAGTGGAAGTGGGGACAGAAAATGGCAAATAGAAAGTCTGGAATTTTGTGTTTGCATTGAAATGTGTGTGTCTGAGACACAGTTAATGGCTACTGCAATATTCGGGTTATACAATAATAGCAAGAAAAAAATATATATTTTTTTTAACAGACATAAAGCATTGAAACTCTACCAGAATAAAAAAGTAATTTTCAGTATTTTATAAAGTGAAAGAAGTTTGAAAAATTAGACATGTTTTTCTGACTTTACTATGATGCTGGAAGTACACCATTTGACAGAGAGAGGAAATTAAATTAGCCTTGAAATCATGTACAAGTTATGCCTTTTTAAAATATTTTTCTCTCACTGGCTTTGATGGTATAATCCTAGCAAAAATAAATGTGCATTTGGTTTTGGGTTTGGTTTTTTTTAAATGCAACTTTTGTGCTTTAAATTATTTTCAAGCTCATTTTGAAATGGTGAAAAAACAGGTTCCTAGACAGAATTGTCTGTTTAAAAGTCTCTTAAACAGCCTGCAATTTCTGAAAAGCCCTGGCTCTTTTCTGCTGTTACATATAATTTCTTTTCTGTTCAAAAGGGGTGAATTCTCAGAATGTAAGAGACTCGATGTCATTAACATGTCATGTACTATATTTCATGTGACTGTAACCTGACTGAAGATGAAAATGAGGGTGGCAGGTTCTGGGTGTGACTCTGCTCCACACTCCCTGGGCAGGGAAGTTCTTGTTTGCCAAAATGTGCACAGCAGGAGAAGCTCAAAGAAAGCCAAAAGCACCTAAGATTTGCAGTAGATGGAGCAAAGAGATGATGTGGCTTTCTAGAGAAACAGACTTTTCAGGAAAATCTAAATTGTGCAGGGTTTGTTGTTCCCATGCACCTGAGTGTTTCCTCAGAAGTCTCCAGGATTTTGATGGAAACCTAAAGTACACTCAGGTGGAAACTCTGACTGGGAAGGAACTCAATCTTACAGGACCTCATCAGCTGAACATCCAGCACAACAAGGTCTTCTTTCTATCTAATTCTTGAAGTCTGTGTGCTTCTGCAGGGTATGAAATACAAGAAACTCCCAATGAGAATCCTGGAAGAAGATGTGGAATATATCCAGCTGAAATAAATCAGTGTGAATTTAACTCAATTCACTCTACTGGCATATGAGGAGGATTACACAGGATTTCAGAAGAAATCCAATCCCTTCTTTCCCTAAAGAAGGATATATAATAGTAGTTGATCCTGTTTAGATTAACCTGACCAAACCAATGTATGTGAAAAGAAAACCATCACTAACTGCTTTAATTCATCTTGGTCAAATTCAATAGCTGGAATGGGTTCTCAGCTGAAATTCAATGGACTTAAGAGAGCTCCACCTGCAGAGAATGTGTGGACATTGCCAATGACATCGATTTAAATGCACATTGAAATGTCCCTGACCATGTCAATGGAAATCTGAAGTGTTTTTCCAAAGAGGGACACGGTACATGTAGATAAATAATAATTCCAGAGTTTGCTAAGAAGAACTGAGAAGAACCTGGCATAAAATTGTATTTGGATATGTGCAATATAATGCAGCACACCTGAAAAGCCTTCAATGATTCTTTCAGAACTGCATTTTTATCACACCCTTCTATGAAGCAACAACAAAAACCTGCTATAGATCCCTCACTTTAACTCTTGCACGTTGAAGATGGATTCCAACATATTTATGGAAATACAACCTCCCTAATGCTATGAGTAAATGGGAAAAAATGCAAAGGAAATCTATTTGGATATATAGATCTGGAACTAAAGATCATTTGTGTTTTAAAATAATGTCAGTGAGGTATGCTGTGGTATTGATTTTTTAAACAGAAGTCTCTGTTTAATTCAACAGGGAAGTTCTACTGGAAACAAAGAGCTCTGGAGTGCCTGCTGTATTTAGGGCCAGCTGATGTATCTCAGAACAACACTGATTATTACAGACAGATCCTGATTCATTTCAGTGAAAATCTGGCTTTTGGAAGCTGATGGAGAGCATTTGTCTGTTCCCCAGAAGGATGAGAACAGGAGCAGTGGCATTGTTTGGATGTCAGCAGGCAAGACAGGGCTGTAGAAGAGCGTTTGCTTCTGAACCAAACTAACAGCAAGTGAAAGTTGCCTTTTCCAAAAGCTTTACCTGAAGCTGCCATGGGGCTGCTGTTTACATGCTGGTTTTATCTGACATGGGATTGTGAGTCTGCCTGTGATCAGAACAGCACAGGAACCTGTGCTCTGCTCCCTGGTTTTCAACTTTACCTGCTGCCAATAGAGCGATAAAGAAATTATGACTCAAGTACTTTTAGCAGAACTTAAGTGAAGTGGAATAAGCCAGGAAGCTTAATTTATATCTCCTTCAGTAAGAAAACTTTTATTATCCGGATATATGCATGTTAAAATGCTTTGTTTGGTCTCAGTGCAGAAGAACATGTGCACTGGAGGGAAATGATGGAAGCCAGACTGTGAGCACACTGTGTGTGCCACACCCTGGAGTTAAATCCCACCCTGGACATTCTCCTGGCACACAGCACAGCAGGAATTGCTTTAGCTCAGGGACTTGGCCAAAGGAAGGTTTAAAGGTTTATCCAACCACACACTGCAATCAAGGAAAATAGGGAGCGTGAGAGACACCCCACTTTGCTCAGAGACAAAGTACTATTTGCAAAGGGTGAAATTGAATTTCTTCTCAATTCTCCCAATATTGGTCATTTTTTTATTTTATTTTTTTTCTGGTTTGCTCCCCATAGAACTGCTCAGGCTCAGGAAGAACCAGTTCAGGGAAACCAGCTGACCCATAAATACAGGGGTCACAAAGCTCCTCTCTGGATATGTAAATTTTGAGTTCTCTCCACAATATATGAATTATTGAAACCAGAAATATTTGTTGGCCTCACAGTGTAATGGAAGATATTAATAAGGGTAAAAAACCCCATAATGGTATTTTGAAAATCATCCCAACATCCTTAGTCAAGGCTTGCATCATAATTTACAACAGAAATTCTGCATATTTAAGCTAAGGTAAAATGCAAATATAAAGTTAATTATATTAGAAAATATTAGGATTAATTTTCTTCTTCTCCAGTAAAATATTTCAACAGTCTCAGCAGCTGAAGTCACTTTTTAAATGCATTCTGTGATATTT
Source organism: Pycnonotus jocosus (assembly GCA_013400435.1). Taxonomy (NCBI): domain Eukaryota; kingdom Metazoa; phylum Chordata; class Aves; order Passeriformes; family Pycnonotidae; genus Pycnonotus; species Pycnonotus jocosus. The sequence continues at coordinate 103,845 of VWYP01014128.1, forward strand.
AACAGAATGTCGAAATATTTCAAATTTTCATATTTCAATGTGTTGATATTTCAAACCAGTCACAGTTTGGAAGAGATAGCCAAGTCTTCTGTAGGCTAAATGGTTTTGCAGTACATGATACAGTGATTAGAACTGATTGGCACTTAATTAAGGAGTGTTACTGATTGATTATTGATTCACTATTGGGAGGTTTCACATCTCTGGTTCTCTCTATTTTAATGTTAAATTTCACCTTTGAACAAGGTTATCTGCATTATATATCTCAGACGCAAAACTATATTTTAATTAAACATAACGAGTCAATATAATGTCATACTGAAATTATTCAACAGCAGCACAGCCCTGCTTTTACAGTCTGATTCAAAGAGATGATGCAGATCTCTATTGAGAAAACAGATTTTCTGTGCTTCTGGATCAGAGAGAAAAATAAAAATGAAAAGGAAAAGCACAATTAACAAGATTCCTGGGTTTGCTCCTTCATTTGACTTTGTCAGTCTATTGCCATGACTTTGCTGAATGCAGCAGCTCCGCTGCTTTCAGGGGCATTTACCCACATTTAAAACAGAACAACAAAAAGTCTCAGCAATTGATGAGTGGGGACGTGGAGCTTGAATTAATCTGGGAAGGGGTCAAAGCTGCTTCTCCTCTCACGTGGAGCATGAAGGAAGAGCATGTTCTGAGCTCTGGTGCCTCTGTGTTATTGCCATGGACACAACAAGGATTGATCCTCTGAGCAGAGGCCCCACGAACACAAACGCTCACACAGCCAAGCGAAAACGATCCTGCTCTTCTTGAACCCATCCACTAAAGCCACGATCCCTCGCCATTCATCCAGCTAAATAAAGGATAACACAATTAAGATAATTATCCCCTGTGCATTCATGGTGTATTTGATGCACGACATGCCTCCTTAGTCACTCTGAAATTACTTTATTTATTGAGAACAACAATTATAGCACCAAAACAAATTATAGCCCAGAAATGTTCTCTCCACCAGGGTGAGGGAAAAATGCTGCTGGGAGCCAGAAGGGCTCTTTTATTTATTCTGTGCTATGCCTAACAAAATTTTCAGAGTCAAGCAAAAGGACCAAAAACCACCTGGTTTGGAGGTGGTGTTAGAGAGGAGAGAAGAAATTTATTCTTTATAATAAGAAACATAAGAGTTTTCTTACTCTCTCAGATCCCTGCAAGCATAAATTATTTCCCCTTATTTCTATACATGCAACAAATGTAATTGTAAAATATTCATTTAAATAAATTATAAAATAAAAACTCTTCCTTTTCACTAGAAAATTTTTCCATAAGTGGAGCCAGGAGAAAAATGATCAACAACTGTTTTAACCAAATAATCCCCCAGCACAATGCAAAATAGATACATAGAAGAAATGCAAAGTTTGGTGGAGAATAACCTTGTCCCAAAAGCACCAAGGAAAGTGTCTTACACTCACTGCAGCATCATCTGCTGCTTTAGCAAGCAAAGAGCCAGATTTGGACCTGATCCTGTACAAGGCAGCCAAGCATTATTTGCCCAATTTCATAGAACCCTCAAACCCTTGTGTTTTACAAGCTCACTAATAATCCTTCTGAAGGCAGAGATCTGTCCATGCAGCGACTATTTAACAGCCAGTGAGGCACTCGAGCACATATTTAACATTAAATAACATCTAAAAAGGCCTGCTCATTAGCCTGGGTGTTCTGGTAAATTAATTGATGGATTAAGCACTCATTCCAAGCCAAGTATCCAGTTTTATTGTCTCATTCTCTTACAGACACTCATTTGTGCAAACAGAGGTGAGTCTCTGCTCAGTTTGGTTTGTTGGACATCCTGTCATCCTTACCTGGATTGAAAAAGTTTAAAAGTAGTGTTTCTGCCATGGGATGTTCCACAGTGAAGATATTTCTCCATTTTATTTATTCCATTGCAAACCCTACACACTTTGCAATTTTCTGCTGGATTTCATCAGCTATTCATGATAATAAACAACATTAACTAGGTCAGCTTTATATACTGCTTTATATAAGATCCTGCTTTCTTTAGCATCAGGTTGGCTACCAAATTATTTCAAGGAACACTTTGGCAGAAAAGACTGGATCCTGTATGAGATGAACACCTGACAGAAGCCAAAACAATACCAACCCTATGTCAGGAGGTCACTAATAAACTTTTTCTTAATTATATATCCTAAAATCACAATTGAGAAACTATTTTTCTCTCTCATCTCTTTCAAAACAAAACCTACATTTTGATTTAAAAAAATATCGCCTTCACTCTTCCTCAACTCTTTCCTTGTCTTTGATCTTTGAGGAACCCTGAAATAATGACTTGTCTGGAAACACTTCTTCCCCAGGGACAAAGCGTAAATTTATTTTTCTGGCTGCGTTACATTCAATAACACAAACAGAAGTCAAGAATAGATGTAACTTCTGAACACGTTGTTTTTGAAATTTGAGCACATTAGACCCAAAACATGCATCTTAATCCAAGATGAAAGAGCAATTGCTACCAAGAGAGAGACAACGATTTACAGAACAACTATTTGACAACTGTACCTGAAATGTTTCAGTGAGGGTTTGACTGAAAAGTCAAAGGGAATTCCTTCCACTGTTCCAAGCAGAATTTAGGCAAGGTCTTTGTTTTGTGAAGAATGTTTATTCATTGGGTAATGATGAATAAATGCAAATATAATGCTCTCAATAATAAAGGAGAGTGTCCTGAATTCCACCAGCACAGAGGACACATCCCAGCCTGGCACAGGGAGAGAGAGGTGCTCTGGGCACGGCTGCAGTTTGGCACAGGGAGCAGCAGTGATGCCTTTTATAGCCCTGATGGCATCTGGAATATTGCACTGCCCTGCAGAAAAGCATTGACGAGTCACTGGAGTGAAGTACAAATAATCAGAGGCTGAGAAATATTGATCTGAGGTAATGACAGAGAGAGCCAGACCTGCCCAGCTGGGCTAAGGGAAAACAAAAGGTGAGACCTGAGAGCTCTGTGTAAACACACGAAAAGGGCAGCTTTCAGGAGAGAAAGGAATTATTTAGGGTCTCTCACAGAAGAATCAGCAGCAGCAGTGGGAAAAAAAAGGGAGGTGGCACCCTCATCTCGTTCCTCACAAAAACAAATCTAGTCTTCTTTGAATAACAGGAGTTTGTGCATTGAGAATTCAGGGGGAAACTTGGTAGTAACTCACAAATAAGCGACCCAGAACCGATTGGGCACACACAGAGCTGTCCTGTGGCTTATTCTGTGTTTGCAAAATCCACTTGACTCAGTAATTAGGCTGCAAACCCTTCCAGGCAGGGCACAGAGCAGTGGAGTCTTTATCTTAAGTGATGTTCTGGTTATAAATAATACACTAAGCTGGTTAACAACAGACTTAACTTGTTAGAGAGCTTTAGGCTGGCAGCCTGTAAGCGTGGTGGAGTTTGGGCTGTAAATAACTGCAAACTCCAACCCAGCAGAGCTGAAACATTAGGGATGTTGTAAGGAGAAAGTCTAATTTGGGGAGGTTTTGAAATCTATCTCAACATCTGTTTTATTACTGGCCTGGCAATCTGCGAACCCTCCAGTTCGGAAAATTCCCTTGCAGCAAGAACATTAGTGGAAGAAAATCAACACAAAGAATTCCCCAAATTGCCTTCCTCAAGAAAACCAACATCTTTCTTCAGATTTTTGAACTATGAGAGGAATTTAGGTTATGAAATCAAGGCGAGATAATGCAGTAAGAACTAAATTTTCCAGCACTCATTCACAGCACTTGATACAATATCTAAGGTATATATTTTAAAGTACAGCAAAAGGAAAAGGTCATAAGAACTGACTATAAAAAATACTAATACAATAAAGAACACCAGAATCACAATGCAGGAAATGGCTCTTTTCCCATTGCACTCCAAAACTCCATTATGGTGATGTGAATATTCTTATTTCTGCCTTGTTTTTAGCTCTGTGTGGTGACAGATGGGCTTTAGACCTGAGTTCTGGGACTTACATTAGGCAAAGGACTTGTCAGATGGAATATTTATACTTTTTCTAATTTCTGAAATATTTCAGAACTCATTTCTTTTCAAACAAGAGGAAATAAAGTGTAAGCTCTCATAGCTCGGGGATGTGGGGAAGCATTTTAAAGACATATTTACAAAAACTCAGACTCCTTGAATTTGAAATTCAGTACTCTGGATGTCATAGGACCTAGTCGTAAGCCCCCTTAGAGAAACCACAGAAAATCATGATTAAGACTGCAAAATTCACATCAACGAGAAAACAGCATCCATGTAAAGCACCCCCTGTCTAAAGACATTAATATTCAAATAAACCCAAAATGGAACTGTGATTTTTCAGTTTGAATTGAGTGAGAAGAGGTAAAACCAAACTTTCCAGCTCTGGGTGAGACATGAACCGTTCCTGTCTGAGGTTCATCCTCTTGTTTAAACTGACCATGCAAAAAAAATAAAATAAAATAAAATCAGACCAAACCAGAAACTTCAGTGAATATTTTTGCTTTGAGGTAACTAATTCCAATTCAAAAGAAGAAAAATAACAATCCCATATCCCCTTCATACACTGCCCAAATCCTTGCAGGCCTCCTGGGGCACATGACTGTACTCAAGAGCCCTACAGGCACATACCATGTTTATTTGTGTCCTCAATAAAGTAAAGAAAAATAGAGAACACAAAGACCTACAAGTCCTCTCTATCCCCTTCAACACTATCCTTTATATTTCCACAAGGCCCAAGGAAATAGCTTGAGTTCCCTGGCATAATTCACCTCACTAACACTTATTTACATCATAAAACCCAGCTCATGTTTTTAATGTGATAATTAAATATAGAAAGAGGAGAATAAAAAAATTTAATCCTTCCAGCCCAGGCAGTCAACCATGTTTTCATGCAACCTGAACAAGGTCCTTGGCCAGGGCACACAAGAAAGAGCCCAAATGAGCAGAGATTATGTCCAAGCTCAGCTGCTCATCCATGTGCTGTGCTCAGACCTGAGCTCCACAGAACGAGCTGAGCTTTCACCTGTAATACACAAACCCTACACACTTCATCTTGAAAGCTTCTTTTCTTGAAGCATGAGGTTTAGTCCTAAAAAAAAAAAAGCACTGTGTTTAATTGCACGACAATGGACGGATTTGAAGCAAAGCCCTGAATAATGGAACTTTATCCTCCTGCAAACAAGAGAGCTGACACAATGTATTCAATATTATAAATCCTGCTGGGCTGCCAAACTTATAATAAGGCATTCTTAGAGGAAAGTCTAATGATGGGGAAAAAAAACACACTTTTTTTTTTTTTCTCTTACATGAGATCATAAATTTTCTCAGAATCACATCTAAACAGTAAGGTACTACCTGCAGGAAAATAAATTACCATAAAGCTGTTATGTTGGTTTAGGGTGGGGCTTTTTTTTGGTAACCTGATACAGATTAGGGGTTTTTTTTCCTGAATATTGCATTAAAGGTAATTATTAGAGCAGAGCTGTTAACACAAGCAGTTTGAAACCTGTGGAAAACAGCTTTGGTGAAAGATTCCTCTCAGACTCCTGCCTGTTGGATTTGTTTAAATCCTTCAAATAAACTCATATCTGGTTAACTCTGAAGTCTACAAATACATAATTGTACTTCGTTGTACAATTTTGAAGGTTAGCTGTGTCTGCCAGGAATAAACCCAGTGCACTAAGACATCATGTTGAAAAAATTCAAAGTTTCCTATTCTCTTTCTAGATATGAGAGTGTGGTTTGATTTCTTTGGGGGGAGAAGAAACCCTTTGTTTTCCTTAAGAATAAAGTCTTTGGACACAAACCCAATTCTTAGTAGTGGAACAACTGAGCAAGAAGAAAGCGCTCCAAGGCAACAGAAAAAGAGCTTTTTCCTCATTATTTTTACCTGGTGGAACCCAGGATGTCCCTTTTTCTCACTATCCAGGAGGAGATAAACACAACAATTTGCAGTATGCTCACAAATATTCCTAGGGATTACTAAATCCCTCACCTTCAGTTTGCCATTTAATTACACACAAAAGGTGTTTATTGACTAATGTACTTCTCTGTTACGAGCAATTAATTGATGTGACTATTCCAGCTAGGGCTCAGCACGCACAAAAATATCCCCCTGCACTGAGGCACAGAGACAATTAATGTCTCAGGTAGATCCACGTGGAGGTTAAAGTGACTTTGGTGTATCTTATGCTGCTGTTGTTAGGCCATAGAATTGCACAGCCAGTGCTGCCTCCAGATAAAACAGAATTCATGAGAGCATGAGGCTTTCAAAAGTTGTGTTGTACAGAAATCCTCCAGTCAGCACTGAAAGCTGCCCAGCAGATCTCTCATGCCACAGCAGGAGCCACCTGTACACCAAGATAAAGAACTTTGGGCAGGCTCACCACTCCTCCTGTGCTGGGAGGAAAAAGATTAGCACTGCCAGTGCTTCTCTGAGCTCTAAGAAACAAATCATCCTCTGCTCTAATGACAGTAATGAAGGAAATCATGCTTTGATAATGAATTGCTCCCTTCTAGGTCTGAGGGATAAATCCTACTCCATACAACCATCCCAGTGCCACAGAGGTTCCCACCCAGGCTGGCAGGGCTCAGCAGCCTGAAGCTGCACAGCTGAACACAACTGGGGTTCTGTTGCCTTGATCTTTTTAACTTTCTGATGTTTTTTGCATTTTTAGTGGAGTTTCTCACAGATTTTCGTGTAAACAGAGTGATATTTTTGTGACCGCTCCCTTCTTGTTTACATTCCTTTCTCTAAGGAGGAGTTAGATGATTTTCACCAGTGGGGTTGGAGGGGTGGCAACCTCAGCCTCCAATCTGTGGTCTTTGTCACAAAACTATATAACCCCAAGCACAAAAATAAACTGCCCTTTTTCTTGCCTTCTGACCCAAATTAGAGTGAGTCTCGTTCTTTTTGTGTCCTATAGCAACATGGTTCTTGTTTTGTGCTGGGGAATTTGTGTTTTTCATGGGGCTGCTGCAATTCCGAGCCACACGTGGGATGTAACTTCTACCAAGTTACAGAGCAGAGCTTTCACCAGAGTCTGACACTGACAGAAAATCTTGTTTCACTTAGTGACCTTCCAAACAAGACATGAGACAGATCAAATTTGAAGTAATAGCTGTGAAAACAAGCACTTACATTTTGTGAGTGTGTTTTGTCAGAGATCACTCTGTGCAAGACATCAGGTTAAGAGGATCCTGACACAACCAGCAAATTCCAATTGCTCAGTCCTGAGGAGTCAACTTATTCTTCCCTTCAAAGAATTTAACTGGACTTTCGCCATATTTTCCAAAAGGATAAGAATCCTAGAAACCCAACTACAGATGAAAGCCTGTGGAGAAATTGTCCAAACTCTCTAAAATGAGAGAACAATTGCAGTCAGGGCAATGTCACCACCAAGTTAGGGATGTGCCTTATGAAGAATATGTTTTGGTAGGGTTTTGTAGGGGAGGATGTGTGTGAAATGAGTTCACCACAACAGAAAGGAAACAATGATTCAAGAATGACTGACTCTGTCCTGAGCATTTCTATGGGCAGAAATAAAAATACAGGATAAAGAACATAAATTATTTTAAGAAAACTTTCTGATCCTGATTATTTTGAGAGAGCAAGCCCCAAACCAGTATTTCAATCACAAAAGAAAATATTCTTAATAATTATTAAAAAGAGAAACATGATTCTGAATAATGCATTAGAGAAAATTATCATAAAGTGTAACTTGATAATTACTGGTTGGAATAGTTATAAATAGTTTGTATTTCAGGGTCATATGTTTCATGTACATCACCTTAACAAGATCAGGGAGTTGGGCATTTTTTTTCTACCAAAGGAAAGGACAGCTTCTCCATGAAAAAAAAGAACTGAATAAGATACTAAATATCACAAATTTATGTGGTTTTTCACCATCATCAGACTAAAAATGTGTTAGTTCCATGACATATTGGACTATTAACTTAATTCTATAATTATATTGTTTAAAACACATGGATAAACAAAAGCTATGATCATGACACAACTCTATTCCATGTTATTATTCCAAAACAATAAATAAAACATTTGACTCCTAAATGAAAATACTTTGTATCAATCAGATTGTGCATTAAATAAAGCAGCAGCATCAGGAGGATCAAAGCATTTATTGCAATCATAATCAGATTGATAAACTGTTTGTTCTGCTACCACAAAGCATTCTTGTCTGATACATTTAACTCTGACATTTGAGATAAACACAGAGATAAGAACCAGAGACCTCATTTTGTATAAAAATACCTTTTACCTTAATCTCACTTCAGGAGCTGATACAGGAGACAAAAGAGCACAGGTCTATTGTGTATTCCTTTAGAGCAGTTTTTAATTTGGAGATGTGGAATTGAATGCCTGTGGACAGACACTTGGGAAGCGTTTCCACAGGAAGATAAGGAAATAGGCTGCACTTCACAACAGGGTTTGTGAGCAGCTGTCAGGGAACTTTTGAAGGCTGATGTGATAAAGGTGAAGGCCCCTGTGGAGCAGATCTCAGCCACCTTCCATGTGCTAATCTTGTTATAAAGGATTGCTCTAATAAAAAAAAAAGACTAAATAAAAAGCCAGACTGACAAAACTCAGCTTTCTAAAGTTCAAAACAGGCTTCTTTGTCATTAAAGTCCGATGAGAATACTGAATCCTTCTGTAGCATAATCAAGAAGAAAGCCTCCAATAATGCAATGATGCTGTGAGGAACAGTAGTAGGCACATCTGTCCCAAAGAGATCAATCCCACAAAAATCTACTCCTTTAAGAGTCTTCTAACACCTAAAACTTTTCTTTCTGTAGCTTTCCAGCTTTGCCTTGGCTTTTTCATCTCTAGTGGACAAGAGAAGTCAGTAGATTGTAGGAAGCAGCATCAGAAAAACATACTGAAGTATTAAAAAAGATGCTGCTTCAAAACCAAAATCAAACCCAAAATCAAACCCCTCGAAATCTGGTATCTTCCACATTAGCCATTTTCAAAAGAATACCTGATTACATTTTAAAATTCTGCTGCTCCATCGCAGCAGTTTTGAAACATTTATAAGCTCAGCCTGTGTGTGTTCTAATCCCAGAGGCTGGCGTAACAACGGCCTGAGGATCCGAGGTTGTCAGGAACAACAAATTGCCAACAAGAAACACATCCTGTAAAACACTGCCTGGGTAGTTCATTTAAATTTGAATCTGTATCTCTGGTGTTGGCACACAGCATTAGTCATGACTTAAACCATTAGTAACAGAATGCTCTCCCCTACCTAGCACCCAGTGCGGCAACAAATGCCACTGCCATATCAGCGGAGAGCAGGCTTTTATCAGTTTCTTCTAAAACGCTAGTTATTTGTAAAAATAAAACAAATTCACAAAAAAACCGAGAGCGGTGTGCAGCAATCCTCAAGCGGTTATCTAGCTCCCAGAGCAAGGACAGAAATCAGAGCAGTAAAGGTGCTGCTGTGCCCGCTGCAATGATTTTCGTGCCGGCACACTTGGCACGGTGCAGGAGCATCGGCACATGATAAACTGCGAAGGGTTTCGAGACGGGTTGGTTGGCATTAAAAAAGGAAAACCACGAGGCTCGCTGGGTGTAGGCCACAGCAGGCAGTTTGTACTGTCTTGGGGCAGTATGATTTATTTATTCCAGCACACATCAGTCTATATCTTCTCTAGCAGCTGTGTTTAACAGCCTTCATTTCCCTTTTGCCAAGAAGAAAGCACCCACCAGCCAGCGATGCAGCCAGAGGGGGACTGCTGTGCTCATACCTACACAAAACTGGTGCAAACCAGCTCAAAACACTGGGAGAAACCACTCTCCACTCAAAAAACCCCAAGCAAAATGGACAGAAATGCAGAGTCTTCCACTTAATTCTGGCTTATAAAACACTTCAACAAGGACTCAATCAGCTCAAAGTCAGAGATGATGGCTGTGGCTCTCAGGAAGGCTAAAATCACTCTCTGATGGTACCCACATTGATATCACAATTATTTTGAATGTTCTGGTGCATCTCAATTTGGTATCCCAAATAAATTCTAGAGAAATCTGTACATTTCTCTTATCGATTCTTTATTTCCCCAGTACCAATGGCTAAAGTCTCTCACTGTCAGGTGCACAGAGAGAAATAGGAGCACATGGGAAGCTCGTGTCTCAAGGAGGAGACATCCCACACCTTTCCAAAAAATATAAACTCTCCTGATCAATCACAATTTTAGTGCCTGTGACACAATAACTTACAAAAGAATGCAGTAAAATGTTTGGCAAGGCAGCCTACCCCAAACAGGGGGACTGACCCTAAAAGAGAATTAACACAAAGCCATGGAAAAGCTACAAGAGGGATGAGTTGGATTTAAATGACAAAACCACAATGACACATTTTTAATGGCAAACCCACAACTTGCAGTTTTGTCAGGGGCTGAACACACTCTGCATTTTTAACATCTTTCACCCTTTTAAGCAAACACTCCAGGGTTTGGTCCTTGGGCAGTAACAAGCCCAGCTGATTTGAGGTTCATAACAATTCTCCACTCCAAAAGTGATGACAGTCTATGTTGATGTCACAGAGATAAACTCTTCAAAGCAAACTCTTTATTCTTCCACCCAAAGAAAAAAAGTAAATTCTACAGAAGTTTAAGCTATGTTTTTCCTCCTCTCACCTTGTCTTTTCCTGCTCTTGGAAGACATTTCACCCAACCCAATTACTCCATCTCTGCTGTACAGAGCAGCCAAACGTGCTGCTTTGACAGGGTAACCTTGCAGCCTGTCAGGGTTTTGCCATCCCTGAAGGGAATTCCTCAGCTCAGATAAACTCCCTGTGCCTCCCTCCTGCTCAGGTCCAAATTTGATTTCAGGTTTTTCTTTTGAACCAGGCCTTAACCTTGCAAACTCACAAAGTACTCACAGCCTGAATGCAATCACAAGTGAGGCTCTTTCACAATAAATACTTTCTCTGCTCTTTTCTCAAGGTCTCCAGTAGTCACACTTCTGTCTTTTCAGCTTTAAATAAACACCTTTGATTTAGCAAAATGCAGTCAGAAAAGGTAATAATATGCCAGAAAAACCAAGAGGCATAATGCATAAACAAACCATTCATAAGAAGAGGAATTTTTGCCAGTTGTTTGGAGTTGTTTGGTTATTTAATGGAGACCCATGAAGCTTTACCCATACTCAAATATTTGCAAGCAAAACGGGTTAAAATAGAGAGGGAATTAATATATCAAAACTTTGATTATTTGGGCTTTAGAACACCAGATATTGGAAGCTGAAAGGATTTTATAAATAAAATTAAGAGTTGATTAAGAATAAAAATTATCTCCTAAAGTCTGTTGAACGATAACAAGTGAAAGGGTGTTAGTAAATAAATAACAAATTTGATCACAACAGACCTGTTGGTTTGGAATGGACTCAAATTCACAGCCAAATGCACACATATTCTCAGGCTGAATTTCTTTTTAAGTGTCCTGAGATTTTTATTAATTGCTCTGCAAGCAGTGTATGTGTCCCCTAAGGTTTTTCATGTACTTCTTACTCTGTTTATTAGAGAATAATTACCAGCTGCCTCTTACTAGCTTACATTTGTAGCTTTGAAGAAACACACTTTCATATAATATCAAAATGAAAACTGCAACTGTGTCCTCCAAAAGCAGTTGTTATAATTACTTCAGAAACCTTGATCAATTTAAAATATGTAGCTCTGCTTTGAACTAATAAGAGTCAGTCTAAGCAGAAATATTAAAAATGTGGTTCAGATCTGTAGCAAAGGTGATAGGCAGAGAAAACAGAAAAAGCTGCAAGAAAGAAAATCTTCTATTCCATAAAAATGGGATTAAAGAACGAATCTTAAAATAAACATAAAGAAAGAAGATATTGAGCTCTAATCCAACACAACTGAGCTGAAAAACATGTTGTACTACATTCATACTCATCTGTTTTGTCAAAAATTCGCTGTGGTGACTGTTTAATATGCACAGTGTATATTCAAACTCTTTTTGCAAATAAAAAAGTAAATCTGTGAATATAATTGCCTTAAGTATACGCTGGAAACAGCAATTACCCCTCCAAAGCGAGTTAGGAATCAGTGTTAAAACAAAAATACGACAATCTGAAATGCAGGAGCTTGGTTCCCAGTTTTACAGTTTCTCCCCCAGTTAAATATTTTCTAGAGACCCCAGAGGGCTGCACACATCACCCAGTGCTCGATGAACCCTGCTGTTCTTTGCGTCTCAGGGCAGGCTGATCTTCCTGCAGAGGGCTGACTACTGCCCTGTGTTACTCTGAAATACAGGACACTGCCTTTCTCTGCCTCACAACTTGCCCAGCTTTGCTCACCCTTGAGAATCACTCAAGCCTTTTAATAACTGCACTTTATCTGTGCGCTGGCCTTGGAACAATTTTGCCACACGTTCTCAAGAGATCATTTCCCAAGCAGAAGAAATTCTGCACTCCAGAGCTGCTGGGCTGTCCCTGCCGTCCCAGCAGCTGATCAGGATTCGATCCAGTGGCCTGGTTGAATTTTGGCATCTCTTTGTGATACACAGCCATTTGAATGCTTGGGATATGATAGAACATTCATCATCATCCCCCTCCTCCAGCAGAATCCTTGTTCAACTACTGCACATTGCAGCAGCTTTTCTTCCTTCTATGGCAAAATAGGATTCTGGCCCCTGACAAGTTCACCCAGAGATGGCCATTCCATTTCTCCTGTACTGTGAATTCCCACATCTCTACCACATTTGTCTCTCTGTCTTGGACTGACTCCATAACCCTTAACCATCTCTGGTTTTATCTGTTTCTCAAATTGCCAAGAGAGTACCCCAGAACCTGTTGGCTGTTCTAATGTGCAAGGTATTCCAGGCAAAACTGTTCCCCTATCTCTTCTTTTCCCTTCAGAAAACAAAGATCATGCTCTTGGCATCCCCTTCCTTTCCAGCTCAGAGGAGTGCATGGTTCAGCAGTAGTTGCACTGTTTTTGGAATTTATGCTGTCTTGTAATCCAAACCCCCAAAGGCCCACAAGGCAGCACACATTGTTTTATCTGCGTGTCCAACCCATCCCTTCTCTTCAGTGGGTTGAGATGAGCTGGTTTCTAGCCCTGTGATACCCAGGCAGAATGCTCTGTGCTTCTAACACAGAATTCTTTATCACTAAAATCGCTCCAGGAGGCACCACATTCTAGCCTGGTTTCTCAGTGCTCCTGTGGTCTCACACTGATCTCCTGCTGGGTCTCAGGCAGGTTTGCCTGGTTTGTGTCCACCTTTCTCCTCAGTCATCCAGGTGAAAGTCCAAAGCACTCATCACAACCAAAATTCAGCGTGTGCTGGAGAAATTACAAACAGAAAAATGATTTGCCAAGAAAACCCACTGTGAGAGCAGTCAATGTCTTGCTGGTCCAGTCAGAAGCATCTTTTCCAAAAGCAATTTCACAATGTACAAAGCCTCTAGATTAGCATGTGTTGCAGTGTTTCCTTTTATTCCCTTCCACTCCACACCCTGGGTGAGTAAGAGGAGGAATGGGCTCCCTGGTCAAACTATCCCTCCAAGTATGGCTTGGAATAAACAGCCAAAATTCTGGTATTCACCCCCTTTCAACTGTTTGGTTGCAAAAGATGCCTTTCAGTTCACTGTGCAATGTCAGACTGCCTCACTTGAATTGCAGAGGAAAAATTATACATGACCTTTATCCTTCTACTTACTCAGTGTTCTCTGTCCTGGAGCTTTTTAATACAATTTAGCACAATTATCTAGAATGATTTCATAGCAACACAGAGGCAACATTTTTTTCCTGCAACCTTCTAAAAGACTTCTGAGATATAAATTAATTTCATGGACACTAATTCTGCTGAGCTCTCAAAAGAAAACATAACTAAGAAAGTTCAACTGACAATTAGGACAGAGCTGTGCAATTGGAGAACATTTTTACAGAGGAAAAAAAGCTGAGTTTTCATGTAGACTTAACTCTGGCATTTTGCACTTTCATTGGAAGTATTTACTCTTCACTTAATAGGGAATTTTCTATTTTAGAATAATATATTAATGAAAGAGAAGAACTCAATGCACGCTTTTGGGACAGATATCATGTCACATATGAAGAAAATGAAGTGGTTTTGTCTGAGCCTTCATCTCATAAAAGTACTGAAGCATTGAGAAGTCTCTGCTCACACTGCCCAACAAAGCAAACACACAGAATATACCATTTTATTTATTTAAACAAAGTCTCTACCCCTGCCAAATCAAAACCAGTTTTCACCCAAATAAAAACATTTCCTAACAATGAGTAATTCTGTGTTACTGAATTTCAACTGTCCTCCTACACGCCTTGAACTGTGAGCTGCACAAGATTTGTTTTTACAGAAAGAAAATGGGTGTTCTTCTTCCTGCTGCATATAAAAACACCTGTTTTCCTTTTTGAGTTGAAAACTCTTTTGCTTGTTTTGGTTGAGAGTTTCTTTCCAAGATAAAATAAAATTGAAACTCAATAAAAATACAGACAGCAACTGGTTGATGCTGTTTCCAACAACTGAGGAAAGATGTCTCAGATATGAGAGATTAAGAAAACAAAAAAGTTTAATGCAAATACTTGGGCAACCTTCACTGTACATACTTTTTTTTTTTCCCCACCTATATTAAGTCCATTAAGGTACATTAACTTCAATAATTGCAGACTCTAATCATAAATCACTTAGGAATATTTTACAGAATTGTTTTCCCAGCAAAACTTTAAATGCTGATGTTTGGTTTGGGGTTTTTTTAAGGTTAATGTAATTCAAAAACTCCAGAGGGGCAGGCACATTTATCATGATCTGAAATTTAGAAATGTACAATTTAGCATTCTCATAAGTGCAATAAACATCCCAGAACACGAGGAAGACAGAGGAAAGTAATTTACTCTTCTAGAGAGGAAAGTAATTCTTGAAAGGTTTGCCGTATCCATAAAATAAAATTTCCTAATATACAGTAATAATTCCTGTAACTCACTAACTTTTAATGAGGATAAATGATGAAATAATTAAGTTGCTGCATAAGAGATTGTATTGGTAGGAAAAACCCCTCTGGATTAGAAATGCATCTTTGAGCTTCTACTAAGTTTAATTTTTCTCCCTCCAAATGTCCAGCACTCTCAACATCATCCTTTAGAACAGAACCCAGTTTTAGCCTGACAGATAATTACTACCATTTCTTCAAAATAAAAGAAAAGTGGATAAAACCATTCTTGGTGGCTTTGAAATTTTGTTACGTGTTCCATGTCAGCAGTTCTTCCCTGGGTGCTTTGAAATAAAGTGCCAATTTAGACAGAAAAAAACCTTTACAAAACCTTTGCCTTCAGTTCTGCTGACCTCGAGTCTGTATCTCCCTGCTCTGAGATGCCCAGAGTTACCACAGATGGCAAACACCTCACAGAAGTCATAAAACAAACGGACACTTTGTAACTTCATTTAGTTTTCCTAAGCTTCCTAAGGAAGGAAATGAAAAAAGAGAAATACTGAATGTTTCACCCATCAGTTTGCAAACATGTACCAAATGGGAGTTTTGATTAAAAAAGTCAATGCAGCAAGAGCAGTTTTGTCTTGTATAAGTTTTCTAAGAGAGTTGTACACCCTGAATTTAAAAAGAACCCTCAGACACAAACAATGCAGTCAGACACAGAAGATGAGTTTCGTTCACAGAGATTCCAAATTAAACACTGGCTCAGATGCTGCCAAATTTATAGACAGTAACTATAGAGAATCCTCCAGGAGAAAGATTGACTTTTGAGAACTGCAGAACAGACTCATGGATGGGCAAAGGACACAAACTCTGTCCACTTGTAATGACTGATCAAGAGGTGTGGTCAGCGTATCCAGCTCCTGACAGAGCAAGAATTACCCCGTGTTTCACTGTGTGCACTGCGCTGGTTCCATGCTGCAGCTGATTCAGACTGAGGAGCCTTAACCTTACAAACACAGAGCAGCTTCTAAAAATTGCTACAAGCTTTTAAACTTATTAATCCATGGGTCAGGGCCTGCTGTGCACACCCTGCAGCCCAGGAAAGTTCAGCTGGCCAAGGCTACTCACATGCTGAATGTCCTGGCCAGGCAAGGACAACAGCCTGAGCAGCTCTGAGTGCTCAGAGCACCAATATTGCTGATCCTCACAGGAGAAACCTGCCAGAAACGTGCCTGGCACGTACTGGCATTGCCATATGTGCTCAAATCCACTGCCAGGCACACAAACAATAGCTTTGACCTGAGATGTTGCTAATCAAAGTGGTCAGTTGGGTCTCACCAGCAGCTACCACAGAATCACAGCCCCGAGGTGATTAAACAATGCTGAGAGGCTTCATTTGGATGTTAAAAGTAAAAATTTGCTCATGAGTTTTGGGAGGTTTGAAGGCTGTAAATATGAAAAGGGCTCTGGAGAGCAAATTTCAAAGGAGTTCTTCCCCAGACACACCAAGCTGGAAGAGAGGCTGGGAGCGTTTGGAAGGGAGCAGCCCAAGAAAGGGGCTCATTTTCAAAGGAAGGGATTCAACACCTCCTGCTGACTGCAGAGGCAAAGCCCTGCTGTTAATTAGCATCTGCTGGAACACAGAATATTCTAAACATGGCTTTGGTCTAAGTCTTCAAACACCGAATGATTTATACCCAGCGATGTATTTCACACAACGTTGTCCATTACTCATAAATTAATGTTTTCTGCTGCAGAGCCTGGTGGGTTTTTGTTAATAGACACCAACAAGAATGGTAATTAAAGGATGCACTGATGGGTACTCATTACAAACAAAATGCTCCTTTTGATCTTCCAGGTCCAGAGTCTTCTGAAAAACCTTTATCTTGAGAGGGGATAAACACAATGTTTGAGAACCTTTTGACTTCTCAGCTATCAGCCTTGAAACTTTTTTAGTTGCTTTTTAACATTTCTCTATGTAATTAGCAGCACCAATGTAGAAGCTGATTGACAAGCTACCAGCAGCTGTTTGTACAGCGGGAAAACCAGACAATTATAACAGTGTGAGATGTTTGTTTAACTCCCTGTGCAAACACAACACATCTCCCCTTCCCTGTGCTGCCTCAGAGCCCCTTGCAAATGGTGTGGCAGTGAAGTGCTGAGCTCAGGACACAAATTCTCCTCTGCACAGGGCATTCCAGCACTCACACCAAGGAATGGAAATTCCTGCCAGCCTCCACAAGTGCCAGGGCCTGAGCACCTGCTGCTTGTTGGAACCATCACAGAGTCCAGCCTGGCTCTGACTTTCATTAGGATCAAACCCCAAAATTGGAGAACAGCTGTATCAAACTTGTAAAGTTTTATATCTCTCCCATCAAAATAAAGCAGCTCACAGTTGTGTCATCTCCAGGCTGAGAAGTGAAACCTTCTTCTCTTAAATAGAGCTTCTTAAAGCAAAAAAATGCTTTGATTCTGTTTGTCTGTGCCCATCTTATTAAGAAACAGATAAATAGAAGGAAATTTCTTCCTTTTTTTTCTGCTGACAAATGAAAAATATAAAAAACTTATTTTCCAAGTGGACAAACCAGTAGAAAAAATTTTGGGGAAACAGTCCTAGAAATTAAATCCTATTTCTCCAGCAAATATCTGGAACATGACTGGAATTGAGTCAGCACTGGCAGGTATTTAATAACTTGCAAATGTGAGTTTAATCAATCCCAGAACACATTTGTAAAGAAAGGGGAGGTCTGATTCCACATCTCTGGGATGGACAGAGATGAATTTCTGGGTGCAGATCACTAAAAGTACTCTAACACCTCTCAGGAATCTTTGCTGAAATAACTGCTCACATGAAATCTGCACTTCTGAGGAGTAAATGGAAATCTCAGCTCTGAGCAAGTCCCTGGTCTCTGGACTCTCTGACCATGATGAGGGGAGACAAGGACCCTGCTTATCTTCCCCTGCAGTTCTGCTCATTTTTTGCTATTGAACAACATCTTTTGGTCATTGGGATTTTGATCTGGCTCATCAAAATGCAGTAGGATATAATGTTCCGAAATGTTATCGTGTATTTGATTCATCTCTATGTTTTATGGTTTCAAGAAGAGCAAGATTGAATACAGGAGAAAAAAGAGAAGAATGTGTCTATCAGAACAGCAACAGCAGCAAAAGCAAAATAGATTATTTTCACTCCATTTCTCCACTGTTTAACAGCTTGACTTTTGCATACCAGCATTCCACAGGTACAATACAAAGGCAGCTACAGCATAATGTGTTTTCCTTTAAAAGGTCATCATTATATTAGAAATATTTGATGCGCTGTGACCAGAGCACACATTTTGAGAGATAACAGCCTATCTAATATTTTTCTTTAATTTATCGGCATCAAGAAATTCTATTTAATTTCTGCTTTCAGAAGAACATCTGCAAGTGATTGGCATAACTCAAGGGACCTTTGCAGCTGCAACTTTCTCCAAGAGCAGAGCAAAAAGCCATGTTTGTCAATATGCCTGAGTAGGATTAAAAAAGAACAAAAAGAAATAAGCAATAAAAAGCCCCAAACTACAAAACAGCTAATTATTGGAAGTAAATGTTTCATGATCTGTGTGTGGCACCCAGAGCTGAATAGATCATTAGCTAAACTTCCAGTCAGCATTCCACACAAGCATATGTTTTCCTCATAAGTGCTTGCATAAGTTTGCCAGCAGCCTCAGTGGCTTGACTAGAAGTACTTATGTACATTGTTCACTAAGCAGGGCCAAGGAAAAGCAGTGGGGGTTTTTTTAGGATCTTAACTCCTTAATCATATGCATTTCCAACAGTCCTAAGCACTTTCTTCCAGCTCTGAAATTTCCTCTCCCTATTGAATGCTCAAGGTAAAGCTGCTCCATCTGGTAACTGCTGCCAAGAACTCTCAATGCCATTTAGGGCAGCTCCTTCTCTCTCCCATTTGTGCTTCCTTGTGGCAGCCTAATTGCACTCCCAGCCCTGATTGAGGGGTCAAGGATCCTGCCCAGGGATCAGCTTGCATGCAGCCACTCTGGTTGTGAGAGAATGGCCAGGTTTGGGTATGGGCAGCTCAGACCCTGCTGGCCCAGGTGCCACCAAGCAGTCCCAGGCACTCTCCCTTTAGCAGCACCATGAACGTGGCTGCAGAGCTTTGGTGAGCACCACAGACAGGGCTTGGTGAGCTCCTCCATCCTCACAGTGTGCACACTGTGCCGGGTGACTGCTGCCTGTAAATTAGCAGCTCAGGATCAATACACAGCACACCCAGCTAAACAAAAGCAATTCCAGGTAGAAAACACTGCAAAGATCCTGAGGGAGCCCAGGAAGGAGCAAGTGAGCAGGTGCTGACTGATTCCAGCCACTTCAGATCTGACCCTCAACTATTTTGGGGTGAGGAGCTCAAAGTGACCATCTGAGTGTAAAAGTCCTTTCAGCATCAGGTTCCCAGCTTGGCAGCAACAGCCAAGCACAGGACAAAGTGCCCCTAAACATCCCTGAGAAATGTCATTACCCAAAACTCCAAACCCTCCAGTGTCCTATTCGTGTTTATCTTCCAAGAACATATTGAATAGTTTTAATATTTTCAACATTTTATGATGTACTGTAAAGCCAAGAAAACTTACTAATCTCCATTTATTTCCAGCAGTGGTGTACTAAGATTCTCACTAACTGAAAATAGATGCAGGAAGATATTCCCTGCCTCAGAGGTCGTATTACTTCTGGCAGTTAGAACATTTCCCAGCTACAGGATGATGCTGTGTGTGGTGGAAATAGGATACAATTTCAATAATGGACCTCCCCTCTCTATTACCCCTCAAACAGGCTGTTGTGACACAGGTTCTGCATCTCATTTAATTTTAGAACAAGAGGGACATGCTGATTGCTGAAACCTTCTGGTCAGAGCTGTTTGTTTGCTTATTCCTGGTCTCTAGGTGGGCTGGTGCTGGAGTGTTTGAGCTCAAGGAAGCAGGTGGGTGGCAGGGACCTCGCTTTCCCACTGCACCAATTTCCAAAGACAGAAATAAACATAAAAGAAATAAGCACAGCTCGCAAAAGGTGTTGAAGCACATCAAATGAGTTCCAAAGCCTCCTGGAGGTAGAGCCTTCCTGAACAGAGAAGTTGCAGTAGTAAAGGTGAAATATTAATTAAATGTATGTAATAGTATCTGCTGGAAGACACTTAAACAGATCCTGGCTTGTCCAGCAATTCTCCAAATGCAGCCGTGGAGGAAGACTGGGTGAGAAGTGATAAACTTTTGAATTTCTGTCTTAGAAAAGAAGTTTAAAAAAAAGAAATAAAAATTGTTTTAGTGGCATATCACATAAGGCATATGGTAAGAGAGAAGAACTTTCCCCAGAGCTTTATTACGCTGTGAATTGCACGCCTCCAAAGAAATATGATTCCTCTAAATAAAATCAAGAGAGCTGACACAAGGTGCTGAATTTCATCCTGAAAAGCCCAGTGTTTTCCTCGCTGATCCCCTTTTCATAAGCATCATTACAGCATTAATTATTTCAATGATCAGATTTTGTATGGCTGTGATCTAAGCTCCCTTTCCACTGCTGTCCAGTCCTTCTGGGGCTGCTGGCTGCTCACAGGTACAGCTGGACAGGGGCTTGACAGGCACCAGAATGCTTTCAAAGCACAGAGCAGAGCTAAGGGAACTAAATACATTATATGTGAAATGAGTAAATAAATCCCAAGAAATGGAATTAAGACGAGCATTAATCAGGAGAGGGTTGAGCATGGCCCATGCATGGCCCAGTTTATAGGAATCTTGCTAATTGCCTTTCAGAGACCACTTTATCCTATTAAGATTATCCTCAGGAGACCCATAAGACTTTGGGGGCAGTGGAGAGGACCAAAAACACCTGGTCATATTTATCATGTTTAGAAACAACCAGGAAGCAGTTTTTATTTCTCTTAAGCAGCAAAACCTCCGTTATCTCCCTCTCCCGGTATTTAATCCCATTTTTTTTTTTTTCCTAGCAATATAAATAATGAGAAAGACCAATTAAGCTCAGGGCAGCCTTCTGGGTAAGGAGAGATAAATACCTCGACACCAAGTGCAGTGAGCAGCACGTGCCATTTCTCTCGTGCACGAGTGTTCATGCAGATTACATGACAGTCCCAGACTTATTGCTGTGGCCGAGGCAGGTATAAATTATGACAGGCCCACATGGATTACAGATGATTTGGAGGAAATCAAAGGCATTAACTTTAATACGGTGCTTTGTCTCTCTTAAATGCCACTCGGACTTTGTGTAACAGCAACCACTAAAAATCAATGACCAGAGAACCCCTGCGTGCTCCAGAGCTGTTAACCCCTGGAATTTCAGCCAAAGGAGCCCGTGCACCCAGAGCCACAGACCCAGCTCCCACACTCCTGTGTCATACACAGCAGCTGCAGGAGCTCCAGCAACAAAATTCATAAGTAAAAAAACAAGTGGAAGTATTTTTTGCTTTTTGGAAAAAGAGTAGATGGCCTCAAATTGTAGCAAGGGAGGTTTAGATTCGTTATCAGGAAAAATGTCTTCACTGAGAGGATGATTGAGCATTGAAACAGGATTCCCAGGGCAGTGGCTGGGTCCCCATCCTTGGGGGTGACACTTGGATTCAGTGCTGGGGTGATGGTTGGACTCAGTGACCTTAGGAGTTTTCCCAACCCAACAATCCATCCTTCTGTGCAGCAGGACCACGTGCACAGCAGAGCTGGCATGTAAGACTTGAAAGAGGTGGAAAATTGCACCAAAATGCTCATTATGCTTTCAATACCACGGCAATAGATCAAGTCAAGCCTCAGCCAGCTCTCAGGGAAGTCAATGAGAGTTGTTTCATTGAAATCAAACGATGTGTGATTAGGTCCTCACAGAATTATGTGTAATACCCTATTCACAACTGTGAAGAGTTTCAGGTTGACATCTAAAAGCCCATTTTCCTTCTGGAATTCTGTAATGAAGCTGCTGCAAAAGGAGAATCAATACATAATTCAATATAGTGGAAAGATTATTATAAAGGGTTATTAAATATAGCTCCACAATTGTGGATAAAAAGAATGAAATCCCTCATTGTTTCAATCGTGCTGTAGTGACTTCTACCAAACATGCTATTTCAGACAGAAAAAAAAAAAAAAAGCTGTTCCAGATTTCAAAGTGGAAAAAAAAGCAGTAAAAGCAATAACAGCAGGGTTTTTTACAAAAAGAGGATAGAGCAGGGAAAAAAAAGTTCCCAAATCTCAAGATAAATTTTAGTTCTGTACACTAATAACAACTTATAATTTAGTTTTTTGTAAAGTGTGCCTGGACAAGGCAGGAAAAGTGTTTCTTAACCTAGTTTGCCAATTTTCCTTTCAGGCTAGCACTGTTATTGATAATATCCATCACAATTCTTTGTCTTCCCAACAGGCTGGCAGAAATACCAGGGTAAGTGCTGACTCACACACCTCAACACCTCCCTGTCAAAGCTAATCTGAAATTGATTTTACTTTCCAGAGGTAAAACAGAACTGCATGAAGTCAGCTACAAATGGTATTTGCAGATCAGTGTTCAGCACTTTTTATAATTCCTGTAAGATTTCATGACTACACCTCAACAGTTTTCAACAAACCCTTGGAACTTTCAGGTCAAAATTGTCAATTATATTTCTATTATTTTGGGAGGAAAATTAATGTATATTTCCTCCCATTTTGTTCCAGTAATCCTTCTAATTAGGTATATTTTAGCTCAGAATTGGAAGGGAAGCACACAGACTGTTATTTGCATTCATTACATCAGACTTTGCAGAGTTCAGGTTTGCCAGAACTGGCAAAAACCCATCACTGTTCTCAGCATGGCAGAAAAGGAGCTCTGAGATCAGGATAATTTAGTAGAGGATGCTGCTAATCAAAAATTCTCCTTTAGAGATTGTTTCTGCACTCTTGTTTCAGGTTTCTCTACTTTTTCCCATCCAAAGTCTCCAGAACAAACCCACCTGAGGAAGCACACGCTAAAATCCACAGAGACCTCCTGGAAACCACCCATCAGCACTGAGCTACGCTTGAGCTTTGAGCTTTGCTCTGAAAATGAGTGAAATTCCAACCATTCCTGTCTCCCACACAGAAGGGCAGGCCAAGGTAACACCACCTTTGCCTTTATTAACCCTGCTCTGCCCAGAGCAAACCACAGCTGGCAAATCAATCACAGTGTGGCCTTTCCACGATCTATTTGTGAGTGAGGAGCAGCTCAAAGGAAGAGAGATGTGCTCAGCATCCTTAAGGACATCCACGTTGCTCTTCTCATCTCAGGGCAACATCCCAGTTATTAATTTCTCTGTAAAATTTCCATTGCTGTTTGTCATTAATAATGATCACTTTGGGGCATCTCAGGGAGGAAAAGCAGTCTTGTGTTCTAGGCAAATCAATCCACTGACACCATTAGGGCTGTGCAAATAATTTTTTGGGTTTTTTTGTTCAAGCCAAAACAGGTGTTGAGGAGTTCCAACAGAATCAAATTTGAGAGAAAAAAATAATTTTTTCTTACCAAAATATAAACAAAGTAAAAAACTCTTCAATGCAAGAGAAAGCATTCTTCTTGACAAACAAAAATTGAATTTCTAGCAGATAGAGGAAAGATAAATAAAGTTCCAGAATTACTAAGCAATACTTTGGAGGGGGAAGACCTCATGTTCTTCATGTAACCAGGAGCTGCAGAATCTCACCAGGATCTGGAAGGCTCCAGTTCATCTGCTCTGCTCATTCTGAGCTGCTGGAGCACCCACTGTCCCCTCTACTTTACAGAAAACTCTCCTACACCAGCCCCCTTTTGAGCTGGATCTCATTATTTAGTGTAAGACAAAAGGAAAAAACCAAACCATAAGAATGATGCTCTAGCACATGACTTGAAAATCCAGAAAACAAAGCACATTTTCCTCTGCTTCCTGCTAAATGTTTAAATATTCCTACATACTTGGAAATCATTACATCCAAATATTCTCATGCACACATCACAAGCAAGTTCCAGTTCCAACTCTCTCAATAGCTATTAAAATACCTATAAAAGTAGTTATTTTGAAATCACTGATGCTTCTCATGGTTTTATATATTCATGGATTGATTTAAGGCATAAAAAATATAAACACTAAGTAGGGATTTGAACAAGCACTTTAACTCGTGGAAATGGGCAAACTACCAGGCTGTGGAGTCACTGATTAAATGCACATGAAATTAATCCATTTAAAGTAAAACTCTTTTGACAGAAGGAAGAGGCAACAAAAAGATAAAAAACAGGCTTATGCCCACAGCTAAGATTTCAGTCTCCTGGGAATGTGGCATGTGTAGGTTCAAGTAAGAACTCTGCTCCTCAGGAAAGCCTCAACAAGAAAACTCTGTAAAATCCCAAGGATTGCCACAAAGACTCTCCCAGACTGTCACAGAGACATGAGGGGACAGGAAGAGAAGCAGAGGTTGCTGTGTTTGCCTGAATGTTGCTTTCAGGGTTCTGCTCTGTGTTTATATTTGTTTTGGTGGGGTTTGGTTGATTTTTGGTGTTTTGGTAGTATGTTTTTGGGTTTTAAACAACCTATAAAGGCAGGAGGTGCCATTCTCACCTCACAGCACTACCCACCCACACAGTTTAGTACTGTCTGGTTCTGGCTCACACCCCTGGAACATCCCAGACCTTCCCAGCTCCAGAAACCTGCTGTGCACAGGATCCATCAACTGTGCAATGCCTGGAAACCTCACAATGTCCTTTTGGTCTGACCTTTGCAGGGACTAATTCTGGAAAGAAGCACTCAAGATTAAGTCTGAACACTGCACCTTGATGCTCTCCCACCATTCCAAGCTGGCAAAGCTCTGTTAAACTCATCAGGAGCTTTCCCAGAGGACAAACTGAAAGCTGAGGTGTTGGATCCAGTTGTTCCAAACGAGGGAATGGGACTGCTGGGAGATGTTCCTCGAGCTTTTACTGCAACCTCAGCCTCAGTTCAGGGTGAGACAATTGAAGGATGGCAACAGCTCATGTCCTGCCCACAGCAGCCAAAATTCTCTGTGTTACAAGGCCTTTGAAAAACTTTCTAACCAATAGCAAATTGTTAAGAGCTTACAGACATCCACATAAACCAATCATTAAAACTACATGTACACCTTATATCTAACAATAGGTGCTTGCTTCATATTTTTTTGCTATTCAAGAACTTTTTATCCTCTCCTATAAACAAAGCACAGTCTCATTAATAAACTTTTCTATTATCTTGTTTAACATATTTTTCTACTTGCTAAGACCTAACTACACAGCACAAAAGCACAGTCTTATTGTTCTATGTCCTCATTCTGGTATCTTTCTGATTCTAGGCCTTACATCTGCAGTGCTGTGCAAGTTTTCTTCTTTTTCTATTTCCCAGACTGAGGCTGTCTCTGGGTTCTCTAAACCCCAAGCTTTAGCAGGAAGATTTGTTATACACCTGTCTTTAGAGACCTGCACGAATAGTGAAGCTCAACAGAGAACAATTTTATCACCTTTACCCACAGCCTATCATTTTCAATCTGGCCGCATTAAATCCGGCCTTCCATCTAATTTAACAAATATTTATCTCCTTATTGAAGTGTTCAATCTGTCAGTTCTCCTGGGGGCAGTGCCAGCTGTTCCCCCCAGCCATGCTCAGCATCCCAACCTCCCGAGGCTCTCACCCACACACTGCCAGCAGCAGGTGCAGCAGCAGCCCCTGCACCTATTTCCAGAGCTCAGCCCTATCCAGAGATTTGCTATATTTAAGAGGTCATTAAAAGAACATTAAAAAGCCCAGTCTAGGCTTGTTTGATCAGTTACCTAAAATCCAGTAGCCCTTGCAGACAGGAAGGATAAGGGTTTGTGCAGAAAAACCCAATTTCATTGAGTGCAGGAACAGCACTCACCCATGGAAATTGAACTCCTTGCTGTATTTATGGTTCTGAGCATAATCAGCCCAAATCATCTGTTTCAGCACAGAAAACTCATGTGCTGGAAGCTCTCCTACCTTTCCTTTTTCATGGCTGCATAGGGAACAGCCTCCTCAGAGCTCAGCCTGAGCCTTTCCAAAGGACATTCTGTGCAAGAGAAAAGTGCTGAAGCTGAGAGAATCTGCACCTCTGGTACACTGAAAAATTCTGTGCAGTGGGGAAGGAACTGAAATCAAGGTGCCACTCAAATCCTTTCAAAATCAGGATCTAAAGCACAGCTACAGTGCCAGAAAGAGTTAAATCAAATGTGTCCAGCCTCCATTCATCATTCGAGTAATTTCATTTCAATTAATTACCAGTGCTAACTGTAGTTAGAATCAGACAGTTCTGGGAAGTGATGCTGACTTATAAAAACAGCAGTAAGTAGTCAATGCCCAATGTTTTCAGGAGCATTACAATTAATGGATTTATTATGGAAGTGTTAAAGCTGCCATATTTCAGCTTCTTCGAACTTTATTGGAGAAGCCATTAAAGGCAGTGTTTCAAAGAATGAAAGTAAAGTGCCAGAAGTAATAATATAATTTTAAATAAAACTTCTTATTTTGATTTACACTGAATTGACAGAACTGCTGTTCTATTATGCCAAAAACTTTCTGCCTACCTGCATGAGATCTGAGTGATTTCTCAGAAGGAACACCAAATCTTACAGAACATTTGGAGAGTTGCATTTTCTTATTAATCGGAAGAGTGAACTCATCAGCTCTGTTATTAAAGATAATTTTAGACTCTTTCCCCTGTCACAAATGTAACTTTTAAAAATTTAAATGAAATGAGCTCTTTGGTTGCAAATTACCCTGTATAACTCCCACAATACTGCTTTCATTGCTCTGGAAAAATATTATAAAATCACTATTTCCTATATTTTTTTATGACACACTTGAGTGGTTCCTCCATAAATACAAACTGGGCTGAACAAAAATTCTAGCTAGGACAGCTTTGATTAAAAACAAACACCAATAAAACCCCCCAAAAATCAGAGCAATAGTAACTGGACAGCCAAACACCAAATCTTAGGCAGCTGAGCTCATTCAGATAAAATTAACTCCTGGAAAGCTCTTGACCACAATATTGAATAACTGCCTTCCTACCCCCTATAATTTTTGTTTGCATCCAGCATCACCTTTGAACAGAAATATAACGTGGTGTGAAATGTTCTCAAAAGTTAGAGAAGAAGAGATTTTAGCAGTTGATGCTTCACCTGTCAGCAAACAGCAAAAGAGAAATAAATGTTTCGGGTCACATGAAGGCAACCTGTAACCTTGGCCTTCAGACATCTTCCAATTTTCCTTTTCTTCTGGGACATTTAAAATATCCTTGTGTTTACAGCTTCAAGTCAGTTTCATAAATAAAAAAGGTGACATTTATTAACTATGCTTATTATATATTAAATTAACAACAAGAGAAGACCTGGAGCACACTATTCATCATCTTTGCACTGTGACAGAATTAGAAAATGCTGTGAGCTGCCACGCCACAACTCAGGGACTATTTCAGCCAGAATAAATTAAAAATGAATTTGGATTTGTGACTATTTCTGGTGCCTCTACACCTTGGAGCCAGTCCTGTGGTCCCTTTCATAGGTCAGCAGTGCTGTTGCATTGACATTCCCCATCCAACACGGGCACTGTCCTGCTCCACTCCTCCTCTTCCCCACCTTGTTCTGCTCTGACCTTCACTGATTTCCCCAAGACATAAAAAACCCATGAGAATGTTTCTCTGCCAGCAATGCAGCATTTCTGTAGCAGGGTCATGAGGTGGTTCAGGGAGCCAAACACACCCATATAACACTTTGCTGTCCACATGAGCACACTGCTGTGCTTTTTCCAAAAGTTAAACTATCCTAAGTACAGTTTTCATAATTCCTTGAATTTGGCCTCCCACTGTAGCCTTTTAAGCTGAAGCTATGTTTTTGTTATAGGTTGGTGTTAATGTTTTATAAAGGTCAAATTACAGTTGTCTCCCCACTGTTTTATTGTAAGTGTTGAGAGCTGGTGCTGTAATTAAAATTCCAGCTAAATAAAGTCTGCAGGGATCCTACTTATAACCAGGCAATTTGGGGTTTTAGCAGACCAGAGAACATTTTTGTTTCACTGGCACACAAAGGAAGGTAAACAAACCCCACGTGCCTTAATACATTTACATAAACAACGTTTCCTATTAGTGTGATTAGCAGAGAATATAAATATATTGAATTATAGAATGCAATATTAACAAAATAAAAAAATGCACCCATTTTCTACCACTTGGCTTTACACTATTCTAGAAGAGGTCCAAGGCAAGACAATCCAGTTTATCCACAAAGCCAGAGCATTGACAACACTGCAGATAAGGGAGGAAAGATTCACAATCTGCTCTTCAGTAAAACAAACCTGACTCGCTGGCAGCAGAATGGTCCTGTGCATCAAGGAGATTATCACTTACTTCAGTCTAACCTGCTTTTAGGGTCTGGTACTTGCCAGCAAGTGTTTCAAAAGTGTCAGAGATTTACCAATGCTGGCTCCAACTCCAGGGAGGAATTTCTCTTCTGCTATCGACTACCTGTAAAGCTGCTCCAGCTTTGCCTCCCTTTTGCTGCCTTATTAAAGGCCCCTCAGTTCTGCTTCAGTTCTCTCCACAGCTGAGAGACGAAGGTTGCACTGGGTTTTTTATTGCTTTTCTTTTTTTAAAGGAAGCAAACAAATCAAAGTGAGTATTGTAAGCGGAATTCTTGTCTAAAAAGCAACATCCCAGATCACTATAGGAATCTTTTAGGTCTTCCTGAGGTTTCTAGTTTTATTTTAATTTGTTTTAAAAAAATTCCTTGATAAAGGAATTTCAAATTTTGTTAATGATAATCTCTTACAGGCATGTATTCTTATTTGAGTAAATCCTGTCCTTTGGCTGGGCTGATATTTTTTCAGGGATTAAAAAAACTCAAAACAAACATTTTAGTTAATATTCACATCACAGAATATGACGTGCACTTAGTCCCCTATCCACAGGGTCACTTGTCTGCCCCAGAAGCAGCAGGTATGAGGCACACAGATATGCACAAAGTCATTCCAGACCAACCAGGGTTTTCAGAATCAATCCATTAAAAGTTACTTTTTCTTTCCCTTCTCTAGAGGATAAAGCTCAGGTGGATAGGCTGAACAGAGGCATAAAACAAAATCAGAGCATTCGCCTCCAGCTAGAAAAATCCCCCAATCTAAGAAATTTCTGAAAGACTTCCTGAATTTACAGCCATTGGGTACTTATTCTCAAGGCAAGACTGAGAAATCACATGGCAAAGGAAAGCTGGATGAAAAGGAGATGTGTCCATTAAAGCAGACAGACTGCTCTCTCTGAAAAAGACTGATTTAAATAAGCAAAGGGAAAGAAAAACTGCAAGTTGAAGCATGATCATAATTACATTAGAAAAGTTATAATTTGATTTGGATTAACAGAGAGAAATCCTAAAAGCTCAGAATTAATTGTGGACTACATCTACAATTATTTTCAAGAATACTTGCATGCTTTAAGATATCATTAACTTAAATGAGATTCTATGTTTAAAGGAAGATTTAACCTCACATACTCCCATTAATTCTCGCTAAATGTCCACACTGCACTTTGAAATGTAATGGAAAAGGTTAGCTAGCCATGATTCTTTCGAATGGTGCTTTCCTAAGATCCTCAAATTAAAAGTCTTGTCAGACAGGCAGTCTGTGAAAATACCAAGAAATGTTCTACAGAGATGCATTAATGTCTCAGTGTGGGGTGATTTGCATCTCTTTGTCAGATCTGGACAAAGCTGGGCTGGTGCTGGATCCTCTCCAGAGTGACCCCAGCTCTAACCTGTAACCAGAAACCTCCCATCCCTACCTCTCATTTCCTCAGGAGGATGACCCTGTTAAAATGCTGCCAGCCATAAGCAATCAGTGCCAGATTATTTGTTATGGAGTTTGGCCTAAGCTAAGCCACCTCCATTTCCC
Source organism: Pycnonotus jocosus (assembly GCA_013400435.1). Classification (NCBI taxonomy): domain Eukaryota; kingdom Metazoa; phylum Chordata; class Aves; order Passeriformes; family Pycnonotidae; genus Pycnonotus; species Pycnonotus jocosus. The sequence continues at coordinate 133,700 of VWYP01014128.1, forward strand.
TAAATGAAAAGATTTGGCCCTTCCACCCTATTTCTACCCCTGCAGAGAAGGAGCTGCCTCATGGCTTGTGTGGGTAAGGCATTCAGGAGTAATAGCTTCATTAATTTGATTTTTTTTGTTGTTCTGAAATTGCCAACTGGAAATGAGCAGAGAAGTTTTCCACTGAAGCACCTGGGGACATTATTAATACCAGGTTTGCACTGCACTGAGCAAGAGACCCAACCTGCTAATACCGAGCAGTTGGCCATTGATTTAGATTATTAGGGGAACAGCTGGCACGTTTCAGCCAACCAAAGCCCACACGTATTTCAAAAAAGTATTAGCTGTGAAACACTACGGCTCTTGGAAAGTCTCCAGAAGCAAATTAAATCTCAAACCAAGTAATCTGCTACTTTTATCTTCCTAAATCCAGACGGAGCTGCTAACAGAGCATTCACTGTCACTGCAAAGATCCTCACCCGCTTTTCCTGTGGGTATATTTGTTTTGGTTTGGTTTTTTAAACAAGATTGTGTGGCTTTTCTCAACGAAACAGACAAGAAACTTTGGGTTTAGATCCTCATTTCCTCCACCTTGGAATTAAAATGCCAAGAGGAGGTTTCATCAACACATATGCCTTTCCCTCTGTTATTCCACAAGAGCTGACTGCACCCCTGAGAGGTTTTGATTCAGCCCTGAAGATGTTTTTCAGAGACTAAATAATTCTTTCACTCTGCTCAGTCGAATGTCCTACCTTTGCAAGCACTGGTTTAATTAAGTGTATATGCGTAAAAATCAAACAGTCTGTTCTTGACTCCTTCCCCCTCGGGTCCTGGAAGCTGCCACTGGTTGTTTGGGAGGGAATTGTCTGACCACCTGGCACTCAACAACTACTCCCTGCTATTTGTTTTGCTTCAACCGAGTGTGAAAGCAGTTAGACAGATGATGTGATAGTGTTGTGCTGCAACACCAATCTGCATGTATCTATTCAGAGGCACATTTGAGACATTCTCTATTATTTAGCCATAATATGTATTCCCAGACAACTTTCTCCCTCGGTGTAGGAGTTCAGCATCAAACTTCAATTAAAAGACAATGCATCAGGTATTTACATGCAAAAGGATCTTCCTCACCCTGCCTCCACAAACACGTAGTAAAGTTCCCACTTTAAAACTTCCACAACTTTGCAACCATTTTGCACACCCCCCCCAGATATTTCCTGGAATTCTGCTTACATGAGTTGGGCTTCCTATGATCAATAGGAATAGTGTGCTCAAGATGGGTTGCTTCAAATCCTGACCAATATTTCTGTCCACATGGAATAAGAGGTCCAGGCACCTTATCTTAATCATGTGTTCAAGTATCAGAATGAAGCTCTAGCATTCAAATTCTATCCATGCATATGATTAGGATATATATTTTAGGATATAACAAGCACTCCCCTATCTGGGAGGGAAAGTTGAGTTGCTTTTCCATTGAACCTGTTCCCTTCATGCCAAGTAATGGGAACCAAGTCATTTTTCAACATCTTCTGAAGCACATTCTTAACACAGCGAGATATTTATGTGAATTGAAAGAAAATTTAAGATGTTTGTAAAACTTAAAATGCATTAAAAACCTCTTCATTTTGAAAAGCCACAACACTATTTCAGCAAGGACACTCTGAACAGGTGGAAAATCCACAGTTATCTTGCTATTACCCAGAAGCCCAGACGGTTTTCCCTGCAAGAAATTGCTAAGCTTAAAATCTTACCTTGCTTGAACATGTTCTTTTACAAGCTACAGCTACAACTCCCAATTACCCAAACCCTGCAATATTCAGCATGAAGAGTTTACACTCTCATCCAAAACCTGTGTGAGAACCCTGCAGAGGCTTGGGCAAAGCACAGGGGGCCCTGTGCAAGGTGTGGGGAGAGGAGAGAGGAATGAGGTGAGGGTGATAACTCCAGGATGAGAATGAGCAGGAGAGGAACAGCATGAAAGAGGCACAGGAAGATCTGCTGACTGCACATGGAATCAGTGGGGAGGGTGGATGCCACAATCACAGCTCCCACACTGGCATCAGCTCAGAATCAACAGGATTGTTTGAGTGTGAGCATGACCAGGGCCATGATCCCTGTGCACACCAGGATGGAGGAGGAGGAATGAGCTTCTCTGATCTTTCCACAGGCTTTATTTGGTTTGAACAAAGTAAATCCTGTTGGAGGCCACAGCTTTGCCAGGCCATTGAAAACCTGCCTTTAAGCATTGATAAGTACACTAAAATATTTCACATCATATGAGTAAACAATGATTTTTCTATGGTTGAACAGAAAGCTCTTTGTTAAAATCCACAGAACAAAAAGTACCCAAATGCAGACAGACAAAACCTTGATCTTGTAGCAGCCCAGGCTCTGAACACGCCATCTATCACGTAAGAGACACAAGAGGTCAGCCATTAATTAACATCCAAATTAAAGCTTTTCAAGGAAGGGTCAAAAACTCCCTTTGTTTTGACATTTAAAGCACTGGCAATGCCTTCCCCAGTTTAGTATGCACAATGCATCACCCCGTGCTTTACGTTAATTGCCTCCATTATTCAAGTGCACTATTTGATTCATTGTCAATTAAAAATACCCCCAAAAGCCAAGCCCGGTGTGTGTTAAGTATAAACGTGATTAATGTAACACAATTACATTCCCACGTTTGTTGGGTCTGATTAGGAACTTTCCCTCAGCCCAGCGTGACAGAGCCCTGTCACTGCCAGTGACCTGCCAGCCTTGGCAGGACCAGGCTTTCTGAGGGGGAGGCATTTCATGGCCACAAGTGCTTCTGACGGGTTTAAAACCTGTAATTAAATGCTGTCAATTAGCACTTCATCAAGAATTTGGAAATCTTGGTGAGCTTCTCTATTGGATTGCAAAGATGGTCCTAGGTATAAAGTTTAAAAAAATAAATAAATAAATAAATAAAGCTATAAAGAAGGAAAAAACAGTGACACAATTGTTTGTTGGAATAATAATTACGTAGACATAATTACTACTTCCAGAAAGTGACTCCATGGATCTTTTCCCACTACATCAAGGGAATATCTGGTTTTGCACATAGATGAAAAAAATGGGCAGATCATTCTATAACCTTGTCCATGGTTATAGAAAACACAAGTTATAAGGAGATCTGAAGGGGTCTGAGGGGAAAAAAATAATGACCAAACTGGGACGAAGAAATGGTCAAAGTCTGGAAGTTGCTACTAAATTAGATGGAAGAGCAAATAAATAAATAAGAATATAAAAGCCCATTCAGTATGAGCACAATGACAGAAAAACTAATAGTAACTGAATATCAGTGAAACTAATAGGAAGGAGAATATGCACACACAGCTGGACTTGTTATGGCCAGCTAATAAGTAGGCTTTAATAAAAATTGCTACCAGATATAAAATCAGAACAAGAAATAAGAGAAAATTCTGTATCCTCAGTATGGTCTTCACTGTTGCCATCAGTAAATGTGAAATATAATTAACGCTGCCTTATGTAGAAATAGTAAATACAAAAGAACCTACATTTACACAACTTATATTTAATTATGAGGGACATGGTAGCAATGAAACATACAGTACGTTCTTGTTTGAATTGAAAAAGAAAAAAAAGACTGTCTTATTGCACTTCAGAAAAGAATTAAGGAGCTCCTTGGCTTATTGAGGACTACAAAAACAATCACTGCTACAGGCCTGGTTTACATATTTGCTCTATTAATTTACAGAGCCCTGGTAAGCCTCACATTGCAATGCAACTGCTAAATTACACTGCTCTTGGTAATGGGCATACAAAGATGCAAGAGCATGCAAAGTGTATTCAAACAGACAATTAAAATTATCAATTCTGTTGACAGCTAAAACGAAGGAACTGCTCTGAGGTTTAATGGTGCTGCATGAAGGACACCCTGTTTGTGGGTGATTGAATTAACCAGGATCACGTGCCCACAGTCTGCCTCTGTCCAGCACTGCACATTAGGCCAATTTAGCGTCTGCTTATTAAAATAATTTAATTCCAGAGATTGTTCCCAAGCATTTCTGAGTCTCTTCCTACTCTCCCCTCCTCCTCTCACTAATGATGGCATCTTAATTATTGTGCTCATTTTGTGCCACCGCAAATGGCTGGGTCACCACAGAGGAGTCCAGCCAGTTTGGATGAACCAACCCATCCTTGGCGTGATCCTCTCCAAATCAGCAGATCTGGCCAGACACACTACAGCCTCAGAGTTCTGAAGCAGAAAAAAGTATTCAACAAAAGTTGGTTTTATTCGATTTAACTCTAGTTTATCCATATTGCTTCTTTTCACAGGTCTTCAAATCTGCATGCTTGTTAAATCTATTATATTCTAAGAATTTCAACTTTTAGCCATGTAGGAACAACGTGTTTGGCAACTCCAAAATAAGAATTCCAGAGAAAGTGAAATTTCCAAAAGAAATAAGAAGTTTGAAATCTCTTTTCTAAGCTGAACAACAATCTCACATCTCTGACTAGTATTACTACTCGTGATCTAAAGTTCCTGTGAAAAAGCAGCTCAGACTAAGCAACATATCAAAATGCTGAGACTAAAAATGTTATCCCAGAGGTTTATTTTAGTATCTCCAAGGGCTGAATGACTTAAGTTTAAGAGAGCTATTTCAATAGACTTTGGCAACTAATTCTGACATTTCGTTTTGAGAAGTTAGTGCTATTTTAAAGTGAATGCGCACAGATTACACCTTCATCTGAAGTGAAAACACATCAGTATGTAGCAGTGATATCTGGAGGGAGCTGAGATGAGAAATGTGTGCATTTGGTGAGTAATATTGGTTTGCATCTCTTGGTTCCACCAAGCTATGGGATGTATCCCGTTGTAGGATCCAGATATTGCACATAGGAGCCAAGCACTGCTGCCCAATGCTGGACACACTGAAGAATTCCTGGTTCAGCACTAACAGCCAAGCACAACAAAGAGATTGTTAGTAGTAAATATCACATGTAAAAATGCAGGGGTGTTTGGAAGTTATGAAAATGGCAGCACTCAAGTCTTTTTTTAGGTCTTCAGAGGTATCGACCACTGGGAAAGGCACAACTTTTACTTGACAGTGCTGAAGCCCCAAAGTCCCAGAACGGAATGAACAATTTGTAACCCTGAAACATTGGAATGAACTAACACCAGAACTGAAAAACTGCTAAATCTCCTTCAGTTTAATGCTTTGGGTGTAGGGAGCCAGATTGGGTTTTATAATGTGACACCTGCTCGATGGAAATACACTGAATATTCCAGTTGTGTGACACACTGCTATCACTGATGATCTCAAACTCCTTCCAGCCTCTGAATTTCATGTAAAGACTTGGACTTGTATTAGCTGTGAATGCTTCACAATACAAACTTCTAAATCTGAGCTGCAGAGGTAATTTAATAGAGACATTGATGGGCCAGTCCTGATTTCCAAGCTCATAAGTAAGATTATTAAAAAAAAAAAATCAGAGTAAATTTAATTTTTAAGAAGTGGGCGATTCTGGGTTTCACAATATTCACATAGCCCTAAATGATTATATATTGTATTGTGCCATTTCTAATACATGAGACAGAGTAAAATCTGTAGAGACATAGGATTAATGCAGGGGAACTCAGACTCAATCATGGCAATATCCAGAACCTTAGGCACAAAACAAAAAAAAAAAAGCTTTCTGATAAATGGCAGGAATGAAATGAATACATAAACAATTCTGATTTTTGCACAATAGTAATATATGAAAACAACATACGGTTCAGTATCAGCTGGTCCTCTGTGAATTCAGATGGCTTTTCTATATAAAAAACCTTGTGCTGGAATCCAGGGACACATTCTAAATCTTCTGCACATGTAAGCAGCAGAACCTGAGGGGAAAAAAAAGCAGAAATAGACTTTTAACATCCACTCCTTCATCCATCATGTTGACTTCTGGGAACCATAGCAGGTTTAGGCTCAGTGCTCATAAAACAAAACATTGGGGTCCATACTCATAAAACAAAATATCCATCACATCACACTTCCCCTTCAAATCTTGCTAAACAATTTTTTTTTTTTTATGTAAGGTTTCTGCTTTTATATGTATGGGCTGGCATTGAAATTACAAAATAGTAGCTTTCAAGGTGAATTTTAGTTCAGAATATCAATAAAGAATGTTACTGGTCTGTAAAAACATAGGATGTAATGTTGCTTCTAAAAATCACATTTATTTAGGCCTAACTAAATACAGCTGGACCTAAATATATGCTGAAATTAAGCACATGCAAGTTGATTTGAATAACTGATGAATTAAGAGCTGCAAATCTGTCTCAAAGTTGATCACCAAGTTGCAGAAGAAATTCTATATTCAAGGGTAAAGTCTGACATACAGAGGTTTCATTTATAAAAGGAATTCTTTGCTAGCAAGTATAAACTGTTTCTTTTCTTTCCTTCTAAGCCACAGTTTGTCCATTTTCCCTATAATCAAAAGCTTGTTTGCACCAAGGGAGGACTGAAAAAGAAATGAGTGCATCGTAGTGGAGGTGGATCTGAAGGTTCCATTGAATAGAGTTTGTGTCACTGTTAGTACATGGTCACCCAAGTTCTGTGTCACCACAGGACACATCAAAGGAAGAAGCTTAGAAGCAAAATAAAATTGCTTGGGAATAGGTACCATTCTAATCTCGGACTCTCAAGCATTTTATCCCTGAATAGAGAAAACAACCTGAAGGGGTACTTTTCTTGGCAGCTGTTAAATGAGAGCATGGAGGTAAGAACGGTCAAGAAAGAAGCAGAGTTAATAAAGAAATTACTAAAAAGTTTAAAAGGTTAAAGAGAGAGGTAAAAGGAGGCAAGGTTAAGAGTAGGAAAAGCCAAATCACCTCTTCCAACCCACATATGTGTGAGTCCATTTTCAGAAGTACTTTCTGCTTTAGAACATCTAAAGGCGTTTTACAGAACCTGACTTTCAGGTGGTGCACTGACCACTCTGATCTCAAAATTGTTGTGGGCAATCTGCTGCTTGTCAGGCAGCCCCAGCACAACCAGCTAGAGAGGGCACGTGTGGCAGCCAAAAGGGAAACAGACACAGGGGTTCTGAATGACATTTGCTCCTAAATTCGAGTGCCTCTGCACATTGGGTCTATTTACTCAAGACATCCTCAACACACAATTATAGTTCTGGAAATAAAGTTCTTCAGGGGTAAAGTGAAGACAATTTCTACCCAGTACCACACCAGTGAGTGCTGAAGGCTCCTTTCTCTTTCACCAGCTCAAGTGACAACAGCACTCTCACTTCTCCCAAAGCACTGGCAGCATCTCTCAGTCCCACCTCCACTCCTTTGTCGTCCAAGCCTGCTGATCCTGATCCTAAAGAGATGTCCTGCAATATTTTAACATCTGCATGTTTCCCTATTCTCCACCGCTCACAGTCCATTTGCTAAATCACAGTGATACGTGATCTGCTCTCTCTCTTCTTGCTTTTCCCACTCATTTAAAGTCTCGTGTGTTCCCGTTTCCAAAACCCAAAGGCAGTGATGTCCCACCTGGTCTGCATTAATTGTTCTTATGAGAACCAACTGCTTGATCATTTGTTTCATGTCACTGACAGTCGCTCTAAAAGCTTGGCCAGAAGTGCCAGCAGACTGTGAGAAACAGCCAGAATATTTCATGGCAATTAATCTGGTGGAAGGCAAACACAACAGATGGACACCTTTGCCTTCCACCCTGACCTGCTCCACATAGGTTCCTAGGCAGGATTAACCAAGAAAGAAGAGAAAGAGTTAAAACAATACACCAAGAAAAGTGGCATACACTTGACTATTATTAATTTCGGTATCATCACACTATTCCTGCCCTTCTTAAAAAGATTTAAAACCAAAGCTCCCAATCCCTCATTTGCTAATGTCATTGATATATTGATTTTACTGGAGATTTGGGGGTTGAGAATTGGATGTGTCCCCTTCAGTCTTCCAGCAGGAGACATCTGCAAATGTGAACTGCAGTATTCAGAGCCTGCCCTGAAAGTTGTGCATGAAGCTTGATTACTGATTGTTATAAAACCTGCCTTATATGCATTTCAATGGGCATATGCACAGGAAGAAAGGCACACATGCATCTTCTGCACACATCTTCTGCGTGCACAGGTGCAGCTTTAAAGTACCTGTCTTTCTGACTCAGTGTTCCTGGATGAATATGCATAAAAATGCAATCAACAGCGGGAGAAAACCTCTTCCCATCTCCAGATGCAAGCAAAGTTATATAATGAGTCCCCAGCAGAAAAACAGTCCCAGCCATATATCCTGAAATTTATCCACAAACAGCTCTTCCCCTAAAGGATTAACACAGCAAGTGAGAGGCAAATCATGTTCTGATCTCCCAGCTACTCAAGCCTTAAAGCTGGAACTCTTGTCTTGCAGAGCTATAAATAAAAAGCCTCTTTGGACATCATCTCTGGCAGTACTTAGAGAAAGGAATATGTCTACTTTATCAGATTTGTGACAGTCTAAGTTGACTTTGAAATCTGGGCAATCTAAATGGGTCATGAGTTAACTTCTGTAAGCCTGGTACAGAAGCCTCACATAATAGAGATGCAGCAAATAGAAAATGACCTTTACTCCCTTTGAAATAATTACAAGACTGAAGCTTGGCCTTGCTGTGAAATGGAACATTTTATTCCACTTGTGCAATTCCAGGCACTTTCTTCTCCTCAACATGTCAGACAAAATGTTAAATCTGTTGTCACATGGACAGTTTTTTAATTAATTGTCTTTTAAAAGGAAAATTATTCTTTATTTTGCTCATGAAGGAACTTCATGAGAACTAAAAGTCTATCTCATTAAAATAATTTCTGTTGAGGTTCTTCACAGTGGGGACAGCAGTCTTTAAAAATATCTTGAAAAAATAAGCCAAGCAGATTTATGTTTAAGACAAAGAGACTTGTTCAAAGCAGAATTCATTCGGAATTTAAGCACCATGTAGATTTCGTATTTTTGGATATAATAAAAGGGCTTATGGGCTGATAGGTGCCTAAAGAAAGACTTCAACTAAATACACTGTAAATAATATTTGATTGTCATATGTAGAACTCTAAATATACAAATATTTTTCACACAACTAGTCAGGAGCTGGGCAATTAATACAAAAGGATCTTTCACCTGCTACCAAGAAAAAAAGCCAAATTGTTGAACAAAAATGACAGTTAGGCAGCAAACAATTTGCTCAAGGAAATATAAAAGGGTAGAAGTCTGAAAAGCAAAGCAGAGTCGTGACTACTCAGACCTACAGATCCTGTGCTCACCAACAAGCAAAACCAAAGTTTTTCATAACCTCCTGCTTTTCAGAAATGTACAGACCAAAGGCTCAGTTTTCATATTCTGACAATTTTTCCTTCAGAATTTATTGCCAGTTGGTGTGAGGAAATGTCATAGTTCAGATATCTCCTGTGCTACTTTGGGCACTGTGCTAGAACTGTACTCCTGGTGAGACATCAAGCCTGAGAAACACCTTTTTTTTTAGTTAATAAACCAGCACACACATGCTGGTGACCTTGACTGACCTCAACATAGAATATCATTGGAAAGCAAAAAAAGAGAGCAATTTAATACTGTACTGCAGAGGAAATGAATAAACTCCCTGATGCTATAAAGTAGCTTTGGGTGTCATGACACCTCAAAAAAAACCAGGGTCCTTCTATCTCCTCTTCTGGTGACTGAAAGTCATCTCAGACAGATCTTTCTAAAGAATTTCAGAACCTTTCTGTTCTTTTCAGCTTGCACAGTTTCAGTTTGGCCACATGCTCGCTCTGCAAATGAATTTTCTCACCTTTTGCTGTGTACACCCTCATATCTTCATTAGCCCTACCTTTAGGAGATCACCTAGCACAGAAAACACAAGCTGCAGAATATTAATTGCATTTCACACACACATTCTTATGGTGTGAAATCCATCCTTGTGTAAGGCTTTATTTAATTAGAAATGTAAATGGTGCAGACACCTGCGAAAGCCATCTGCCCAGACAGGAACTCTGCACAGAGTAAACAAATCTCATTTCAGAGGAAAATATTCTGTAGGACCATATTTTTACCTTTGAGTTCAGGAGAGTAATCTGAAATGAAAATAAATCAACACAGAACACGAAAAGGAGGAGCTAAAATTGAAATCACGCTCATTTTTACTAAGAGAAATAATTTCAAGAGTTCAAAAACTATGAGTCACTTCCTGAGAAATGAGGGTTTAGTTCTGGTTGTTTTGTTTGAAGTTTCTGGAGGGTTGGGGCTTTTTTTTTTTTTTTTTTAATTTGCTACCTGAAGTGTTTCCAGGAACTAGAGTTTCAATCTTTTAAATACATTTGGTAAAACTATTATCTCTTTCTCGGGGTTTTTATCACAGCCTGTGCTAATCCATNTGACTCATTTACTTGGAAGTGGGTATCGAAAATTTATGCTTCTGAGCTTTTCTGTGGAAACATGAGAAACAGAAATTTGCTTTTTGCATATGAAAACTTTGGATTTTCATAAGAAATATGGTGATCCTTAGAGCTGAGAATGGAGAGAAAAAAGTAATCAGAATAACGAGAACTGCCAACACTGAATTAAATTGCTCATGACAAAATATTTTTATCATGCAGATTGAGATCTTTGAGTCTTAAAACCTTTTCCATGTTCAGGTGCTGCAACACCAGACCCACGAAAAGGGATAGGGAGGAGGCCATCAGGGGAGGAAACAAGTGATAAACAGCACAGAGTCACAGGGAGATGATGAATTTTGAAGTCTCCTCTCCAGATTTAAATGAGGGAGTTATTCAAATGAAATTAACAGAGGGATACTTAAAATAAAGCAAGCGCTGCTCTAAGTGAGGTTCTGATTCTGCATTACACAGACTCCAATTAGAGTGTCAGCAGGTCCTAAGGCAATTATTTCATCAAATCACACACACAGACTGGACATGAAGTTCTCTGTGTCTTCTGTGTTTTTTAATGACTGGAAGGAAAATAAACCAAAAACTCAAAAGACTGAATAAATTATCCTCTGATTGGCATAATTAACAAAGGTATTTTACCTCTACATAAAATATGTTGAATTATTAATCTCTGCATGTGACTAAATTAATTCAACAAACAGTTCTTTTAATTTTTTCTTATTTCTAAAATATGGGGCATTTTTTATGCAATATTTTCATTTGGGGGTGGAAATTTTCACTGTTTCAGGCTTTAACTGCTCTTCTTTCTATCAGGATAGAAGTTAAAAATCTCTAAAGTCCCAATCTCTGCAGCTCTACCTCCATATCTGATAGAGAATTCCAGTCATTTTTTTGTAAGAAATGCTATTAAGATTTGGCACTAAGATTCTTCAAGGATGATAAATATCCTTTTAAAGGGCCTACCTATCCATTTACTGCACAGCTCCATCCTAAAAGGGAAAGTCACACTCGGAGTACTGAAGAGTGGGCTATGAAAATGCAAATTAGAGCGACTTTATTGGCTTAAATGAATTCAGTTCTCCCGTCACCGAAGCTGTGTGACTGCGGTAGGCATCCATTAACTGGAAACAAAATGTGACAAACTCTTTTGTGAGACCATCTACCACAGGAACTTCCCTTTTACGAGCACTTTCCTTGCGTTCCTCTGTTTATTATAAGGATTTTATTGCGTATTCAGTGAAAGGCGTGCACCTTTCTCGGCACCTGGAATCTCGTTAAGTTCTTCAAGGAGCGATTTGCCAGCGGTAGTGTCAGAGCAGGTAATTTCAGACAGCCACTCGCCTCCTGAAATTGAGGAGCTCTGCAAGAGGCGCCATCATTCTCTTCAGAAATTATTTATTCATTTATTACTGCTCCTGGGGTCTTGTTCAGACATCAAAGTGACCACGGAGCCCAAACTGTTCGGGGTGAGGAAGGATGGTATGGGCAGTGCCTGCAGAGTACAGGAGCGCTTTGACAGCATCCTCATTTCCAGGAGGAGTTGGGACAATCCTCACCCCCCAGTCACTTTGCCTGCTCTTCCAGTCACCACAAACTTCTGTCAGTCCCAGTGCCCGCAGGATGATGTAGCTGGAAAAACAGGGCCTGGTGTGACACCCCCACAGTCTGCACCCCAACCTGGGGCAGCTGCCATGAAACTGCATCCTAAAATAAGCTTTTAAATTAATTCTTACTAACATATTTTCCATGCTCCAGAACTTGAGCTGGCTTAGATTTCCCTTGACTTGGGAACTGCAGAGAAGCCCTGGAGACATTCCAAACCCACCGGGACACGTTCCTGTGTCACCTGAACCAGGTAACCTGTCTTGACAGAAGGGCTGATTTGGATGATCTCCAGAAGTCCCTTCCAACCCCAACAATCCTGTGATTCTGTGAAACCCTTACACAGGAAACACCTCTGGTGTCACAGGCAGGCCCTGTGATCTGCTGGCCAGATCACTTGATTCTGATTATAAATAATTCCTCCATTTCACAATTCCTGACCCTTATTCTGATGATCATTTCATATCATCCAGAATAAATTTGTTCACAGTCAATTTATAGCCATTTATTCTTGTACAAGTCTTGTCTCTTAACTATATTAACCTTTGTCCCCTCTAAATCTTCAATTTATTGAGCTAGACAAACCAAACTCTTTCCATCTCCTTCTATTTGGATACATCCCTGTGATCATCTCAGTAACATTTCTTTGTGGCTGCTCAAGCTCCACCTGTGCAAAACGCATAAAGAATTCCAGATAAATGTTCTCCAGGGTCTGGATATTTCCTTAAGCCCAAAACATGCTGCCTAGTGCTTCCTAAAACTCCTTTTGAAGTCTCGTCATGCTGGTGGCTCACAATAATTCTAAAATTAACCAGCACAAAAAGAGCTGAGAGATTTGACTTTGGTGGAGATGTGACCACCATTTACCTACAACAATGTTAAGCAGCTTCTGCAAACACAGCCAGGATTAATCTTTATGAAATATAAACACAGATGCAAGCTCTCATGCTTTGTTAAATCAATGCTCTTTCTGACCAGATGGTTTAAAGGAGAACCAGCTCTACTCACGGTCAGCTGAGATCTCCCAGCCTTCCCTCTCCATACAGATTCCCAGCTGAGGTTCAGGATCTGCCCATGGATCCAACAGAGCTCCCAGCTGGGCATGATTTGTACCCACAATGGCTCACAGTGCAGGATCAACTTCCCCTTCCAGCTAGGCAGATGTATCTGAACACTGTTCAGAGTTTTGTAATCCAGGGAATGGCTCTCATCCCACTTCATTAAGTATTTTAATGATTAATAACAGAGACCAAAACCTGTTACTTGTGCACAAAGTAAGTAATATTTTAAATTACTCAAGTATTTAACAAGTAAATAACTACCCATAGTGATTAATAGCACCATTTAACACACTAGACTCCAGCAAAAGGACGGGTTGGGCTCCAAGGTTATTTTTTGTTTATTTTTAGGCATTATGAAAGAAGTAATCATGTTTTGCTGAAACCCATACACCACCAGAATGAGATTACAACTGGTTAGCCTATTTAGAGAAGCTGCATAATAAATTCATTTTACAGGGTACAGAATAATGCAAATGAGCCATTCAATAGCACTCCTGTACCAGTGAAAGAGGCATAAAGAAGAAACATTGAAAGTCAGAGTTCTGGACTGGTTGTGCTGCAAGGTGTGGAATTGCTGAAACCTAAACTGCCTTACAACAATAACCTTTTTGGAAGATCTGCTCATACCAAACATTTTAGTTATTTATTGGCTAATGAAATAAACAGGCTGATCCTCTTTTCCAGCAGTAATGACTTCATGAAGCATTTAGATGAATGAAAATACGGATCTCTGGTTTTCTAAAAAGGAAATAAATTTAAAATTGTTTAAACTTGGTTAAAACCCTTCACATGGAGTTTCATGGGGCAAAGTCATTATTCCACATAGGAAAACACTGATGTGGCAAAAGCTGTTAGAGAAAAAAAAATTAGAATCATATTTCTTCCAGCAGATAGTGGGTTTTGGATAGGATGGCTGGAAACTCTAAGGAACACGATACACGTTTAATTTCCCAGCAGCGTGATAGTTATCAAAAAGAAAAAACAACCTTCAACCTATTATTTTCCTCATATTCCACCAAGTTAGAGTCTGAAGCAATTATTACTGCAGCACAAACTGAACTCGGTGTAACACTGAACATCTGTCTTCTGCACTGCTAAGCTAAAACTGAAAATGAGCTTGCTGAAAACAATCTTTGAAAGCGTAACATGGATTTAAGGATTAAACACAAACGCACTTCTATCACCTTCAAACATTACAAAAACAGAAACCATCCCCCAGAACTCATAAAAGGGTAAGGACAAGTGAAAATATCTGGTTTTTAACTTCAAGAAAAGATTTGTTGAACGTTTCCTGACCTTCTCCTACACACTCACAAATGCAAGAGTTTTTAAAAATTAATACTTTCAAGTAAAATCCCTTGATTCCAGCAAGGTTATTGGAGAAAAAAACAAGTGTAACATCCAAAGACTGATAATAAAAACTGAGAAATTTCTATAAGGAGCCCAACACAGACCTCTCTATCAGTTTTGACAAGATTTTCTTTGTCATCAACAGGAGGAGGACAATCCATTCTGTAAAACAAGCTATAGAGAACTTTTTCACAAAGATATCTGCATATCACAGAGTTACTTTTTCTTTGCAGCAAATACTACAGAGCAATAATAGTATGATAGTATTAAAATAAAGGGTTGTGAAAATTGGTTTCCTATGGGTTTCTACTCAAAAACCAAGCTCAGTGGTGAACTTTTATTAAGGACAGGGCTGTAAATCACCTTAATATTTTTTAGTGGGTCGACACATTCTCTATCTTCTCATCTGTTCCTCATTTTCACAAAAATCCCGTGAGCTGAGCTTAGAAATCTTCTTCAGTGCTGGTTTTTAAGTGATTTCACTTTCTTTTCCTAAAGAGCAGTAATTGTACCTCAGTAGTAGTACAGTAGTAACCATACATGGATTTAATTCATTTTGACTGAAATTTTTGCGTCACTGCTCATTTTAGAAGTCCAGACCTTATGTATTTACCTACAACAAGCAGTAATTCTCAAGATCATGGAGTCATCTAGAAATAAATATAAAAGGATTTAAGAAAAAAACCGAACAGGTCTTTTTGACTATGTCAGCTGCTCATTGAGGAGTGCTTTTAATGAATTGCAAAAACACAGTCAAAAATTAAAAAGAACTTGTACTAAACTCTTCTGAGTGAAAGCAAACCCCAGGGGAAAGACAGCAAGTAGTTCAATATTTTTGAGCTCATCACAATCAAGCAAAATGTCTAAAACTTACAGGCTCCCTTGTGTTAACAGTGACATTACATCAGGAATGACCTTTCCAAAGAAATAAAACCCATTAATGCTAGGAACAGATAACTATTAAAGATCAACACTTAGTAGCCAAAGCAGTGGGGGGGGGAAATCAGTCTGGTAAGTTAATTAGAACATAAATAATGTGAAACCAAGACCCTGGTCCATAACCCTCTCGCTTATAATTGCTTGCAATTTAAAAGCTGAATGAAATCTTTTATGCAAAAGATTCAACTACTGACCTCACATGTATTAGGTAGTCAAAGAAAACCCTGAGACGCTGAGAATGAGATCTCAGGAGTATTGGAGAAAGCCTCAGCAACACCCTGTTAAATACTTATTTCTTATTTCTTTACAGAAGAACTTTTTTTCAACTTTCAAGGAACGGTGCTTCTGGGAAAAGGACGTTAATTGCTAAAGATGTCAAGGGGATTTTTTTGTTTATTGTAGAAACAATAATCATAGAAAAATGATTTGTACCCATGAGAAGAATGTTTTCCTTAGGTGGAGAAACAGCTGCTGAGGCTGAGGCACAAGAACAGACGTTGTATCCCACAAACTTCACCATGGAACTTCTACAATAAACTATCATTTGCTTTTTGAATCCATCATTTAAATCAAGTCCTGCAGTGGTCAAGAAGCCACTGTAGCCTCCCCACCAAACCTTGGGGATGGCACTTCCAGCATATTTAATTGTTTTGTAATCATCTGTATTGACCAAACAAATCATCTATCCCACGTGGCATTCAACAGGCAGCAGACACAAACAATAAACCCTTGAGAAGTTGTGAAAAATGTAAATCCCTACCCTGGATCCTGCTTTAATAATAATAGTACTCCGAATTCCTACAGTAGGATATGTGACATTTGATTGTGGAATGTCCCACCATTACTCCATGGAACAGAGGTTAAGGTAATATTTTACGAGTTTATAAAATCAGATCGTTTGGCTCATTTTGACAAAGTAAAACTATTTGGGTTGTACATAGAAAATAAGAAAATTTAAAGAAAAAAAATCAAGTATCCAGTAATTTAAAGGCCCTTTTCCTTGTATATAGCAATTTAAATTTACTGGAGCACTTCAATCTTTTTTTTTCTTTTTTTTTTTTGGTATGTGCTTCAGCCTGAAAGTGATTGGGGTTCTGTGCTTGCACGGTATAAAGCAATTTAAAATTATTCATCTGCTTCAATTTTTATAGGTACTTTTATTTGAAAATGATTGGGGTGCTGATCATGCTCAGCATTGAACAATTTTAAATTATTTAAATGCCTTTTTTAAATCAATGCCTAATGTTTGGGCCTGAATTCTAGGAGGCTATAGCACGTTATCAGGCAGTTTAAATTATACAAGAATATTCTGATTTGCACAATCTTTCATCTCCTAAATAAGAATCAGTTTGCAAGGGTGAAAGCATAAAGCATTACACTTCAAAATAAACCAGCATTATGCAAAACCAGAAACCTGATTTTTCTTTTTTAAATATTGTAAGAGACCCTTTTTCCATAATCAAATTCCCATGCCTTCCAACATCTTATGAAGCAGGAGAATTTCTGAAGCTACATATATTGGTACTTCCCTAAACTGATATAAACAATTTCAGAGGAGGAGAACAAAGTTTCAACGCAGTCTGAGTCCCTGAAAAAATGAGAAGGATTTATTCCCACAACATTTGTCTTGTCAGGCATTTTATCAATCAAGCATTCAAGTCCTCTATTTGAATATGCAGTTCAAGCACTTCTAGTGCAAGTTTATGGTAAATACTGAGTATGTCAAAATTCAGGTTGGACTTCAAGGACATCATTTCTGATTTAGCAGGACTGATGCACAAAAATCTGTTGGGTTTTGGGTTTTAATTGATAACTTACTGTTCTCAATAGTAAAGAACATACTTTGCTTTTGAGCATTTTTCTATAAAAGGAGAGGAAATTGAGGTGTGAGATTTGCAAATGGCACTGGAGAGGTACAAATGGAGACCTGAGATCTACAGGTGCCAGGTCACAATTTTAGTGAATCCTCCACTTTTTTTATGCCTGGAATCCTCCATCAATGCTCTGCCAGGGTGTTTATATTTACTACAAGACTCCAGTCCAAGTATTTCATACTTCCCACCAAGATATTCAACAAATATGGATGTGGACTACACCCCCAGTTTAAAATGGGATATCCTGGAAAGAAAAACTTACTGACTAACTTCTTCCAAAGCCTTATCTCCATATTTCACCTTTCGCTTTTCAACGCAAATGACGCAGAAGAAACAGGATAATTTCTCACCAAGAAAAGCAATCCCGCGTTCCTCAGCACGTTTGACGAGATAGGAGCTAGCCCTCAAAGGTATTGGCATGCCTTACTAATCACAAGCTTTTAATTCTGCCTCTCCAATTTCAATTAGTGAGTAAACACTGACATCCTCAATTGCGCTACGCGGCGCTCCCCTTTATCCCGTTAATCATGTTCGCTGCAGCTATTCCCCAGGCTGAGGTTTCAGAGTGCTCTCAGATTCTGTAAATCCTCAGTATTACATCTTTTGATTCAGGAACAAAAAATACTGACACATCTTATCGTTCAGAAACACGTGTCCTGGGCTCAGGAAGGAGTGTGCTCTCCTCTCTCTCAACAGTCAGCTGCCACGCTCCCATGTACAGAATTAAGTTGCAAAGCGTCGCTAAACTCATCTGGAATATTTTGCTAAAGTTAAACCTCATATTATAGCAATTAAAGTAGCTGTGAGAAACCGTAATTAGACTAAGTGTCCAACAAATATTAATCAGTAAAGTAATATTCTATTATTAAGAAGCAGCTATTCACAGTAGGAGTTTCTCTTGTGGGAAACTGGATTAGGAACTTAGCCAAAATCAAACCAGAAGGCACAGCAAATTGGGTCATTTGGAGCCTCATTTTAATGTATGAATGTTTTCACCTATATTTCACTCATTTGTAGTGCCATTATTGCAGAAGGCATAAGCAGGCTCTGGGTTTCACTCCTAGACCTGTTGGTTATTCCCAGTGCTCCCAGTCACTGTGATAAGGATTTCCCTTCCTCAGTTCTAATCCATGCCAAGAGACAAACTCGGGCCACACCACAGGCAAACCACTTAACCTCCCCATGTTCCCCCATCTGTAAATGAAAATAATGCAATTAACACACAAAGCAGGGAGGCTCTGTTGTTTGTGTCAGTAAATTTGTCAAACTTAAAGAAAGAGACATTTTCTCTAGAGGACAGAAGGAAGAAATAGCTACAAAATGTAAGAATTAAAAAGTTGAGACTCCAAATTATCCTCTTTTTTCATTAGGCTAAATAGATGAATTTATAGGTATATATTTAGGGCAAACATCCAGGTATTATGTCCTTTTCAGCACCATGGAAAATGATAACAAACTTTCAGTTCTGTGATTTCCAGAACTGACAGAAAGTTCTTTATTACTGAAGAAGCAACAGCGAACAAAGCACACCACCCGTGGCTTCCAGAGGGCTCACATTTTCCAAATGGTGAACTACAACCCATCAATTAAAACTCATTCTCTAAGTTCACACATCCTACAATGTTGTCTTTTCCCTTTTGCACTCATTAGTGCCTTGACAACGGCAAAGGCTTCATCAGTAGCTAACTAAAAGTCAGGTTTAATACACAAGATTGAAGAATAAAGCCCTTGAAAGATGTTTATGCTGTGACAGTGGCTTTCAAAGCCACAAGGGAGATCATTTAACCATTCTAATTCAAAGTAGAGATCTGCATTATAAGAGACAAAGGAAATTTTGAAAAGCAAAGCCATAGTGCAAATGAGAGGATCATCTTAACTACTGCCAACAATTAAATTACAATCCCTTATTGCGTCCATTGGCCATAGGAATAAATACCAAGTAGCTAGAGGAGCAAATGTTATATGGAGCAGATGGAGAATGGGAAATTGTTTGATCAAATGTCTGGGAAACCACTCATTCTTTACTTTCTACTTTTAAAATAACTGTGAAATCCAGAAAAGTAGACACTATAGATGGGATAATAGGTGTCTACTGGTAGAAAAGTTCCTGAAAAGCAAGAGTTTGCTGCTATAATTTATTCTCCTGTAGTGAGATAAGAAGGCAGTTGCAGGTTTGCTGTGGGTTTTTTTTCTAATCAACTGATGAAAAACTAGAGGAAAAACTCTGTGAAAATCAATTAGCCTAAAGGGGAAGAACCACAACAGAGAGCACCTGAAGGAGAAACGAGGGGGAGGACATGGAAAAATTGCCCTGCTTGCTCTGAAAGCTCACAGGAGCTATTACAGAAAGGGTTCTGTGGTTCTGCACTCAGCCCCTGACAGCTCACAGACTTCCCAGGCTGTGTGCTTGTCCATCCTATGTGAGGGTACCAGTGTTCCTTGGCACACAATTTGTTTCACTAATATAGTTGATATTGTTTCCATGCTTAAAAAAAACTGTTAAAAGCAGGTAAGAAAGACGAAATAATTGCTCTTTTTTCATAGCTTACTGCAGTCAGCTTAGAGGATGGAGAATTCCATCAACCAACAAGGGCAAAATCCATCCTAACCCCTAAGGAAAATCTCTTGTGTGACAGAGCCAGAATTTCATCCCATTTATTTTCATTTCATCTCCTTGCCTTTTCACTTAGCAATTTCCTTTTTGTCATTAGCCACCCCTCTATCCTAGATTTGGGTTTTCTCTTTTTTAACCTTTCATTTTGCTTCCTTATCCCCCCATCCCAGAGGCTGCCAGGATCATGGGACAGCTGAAAGGGGCTCATGTCCCTGAATTCCCTCCACTGCCATCACAGAGCCAGGAGCATCCACCTCACTCCAAGGGGTGTCCAGCACCAGCTCTAAAGATGCAGGTGGTCTCTGTGCTTGCAGGTTGTACTTTCAGAGAATTTTTCGCACTCTTGCACACACAATCATATTTAATTCCAGTTTCCCCTGGAAATTGCACTGCAGCTGCCAGAGCAGACCAACACTCTTTATAACCTTCACCTCCACAGCAATATTAACTCTTGCTGAAGCACACTAAACATTAAGAGCTAGAAGTTATTAGCTTAGTTAACTCATTAATAGACACTGATTTCTAAGCTAAAAGGATGCAAGAAATAAGTATATGAGTAGGGCTGTGCTAAGATATCAAGGGAAAGTTTGTCAGGGAGAAAATTTCTCCTGAATAATTGATATGCACCTTTCTGCTTGTGAAGAGCTCAGGGAACAAACAAAGTCCACATCTCTGAGGTAGGTCACTATTAAAGCACTGCAGTGGGAGACCAAGAGACCATCTGAGACAAGCAAACAGTAAATGGGGAACTGAAATCACATTTAAATGGTTTTTTCCCCTGGGATCCAATCATGAAGAAGAATAGGACTTCACAAAAAGTAAATTAAACAAAACCATTCCATTCTGAATATATTAATCACATTTGTTGTCGTCTGTTGGGCATAACTTTAAACAATATTTTAAGAAAGAATTGAAATGTGATTTTTTTCCCCTCCCCTGGGCAATATCAACTGTTTCATGGAAGTAACCCTGGAAGCGTATAAACCAACAAAACATTTTGTAAATTTAGAAGTGTGTGGGAAAAAAAATCCATCCTGGAAGTGTTGAATCACTTTGTTTTACCATTTTTGAAGAAAATGAGCAGTTAAGACTCCCAAATCAGCGTGCTTTATTTTTTGTTTAAGAGCCAAATTATATGAATTCATTCACATTAGCTGAACATTTTACATCAGCTGCTGTATAAGGTCCTGGAAGGCAGGAGTTTGGTCTCTCCTGTGGTGTGTGACAGGAGCTCCTCCTGGATGGTCCCTCTGGATGTGTTCCTGCCCTGCAGCCAAACGGGCTCCATGGGTGAGGCACCTCGAGGCCATCAAGCCTCACCCCAAATCATTTTAAACTGGCACCAAAGAGAGAGTTCCTGTTGAATCTTTCAAAACTGAAGTGTGTTCACTAGAGATGACACAATCTAAAATACACTCCCCATTTCTGATTTCTAAATGGAGGAGAAGAGGCAAAATTCTCTAGAATTCACTGTGTCACTGAAGAATGAGTTTCTAGTTACTTTTGTCAATGTTTGTCATCATTACAGCAGCAAATAATCCCTGAGTTAGCTCAGCACAGTGTTCTGTAGACACACCAAGGTGACACAAACAAGACACATGAGACGACAGGCTGGACAACCCTGTGAGGAAGGAGGATGAAACTTCAGCCCACAAAGAAAGCTGCACAAATGCAACAGGTTTGTTTCTAGTGGCCAAACTCCCTGAATGAGGCAGACAAAGCCACTGCCCAGCTGTGGAGATGCTTTACCCACACCCAAACAAGGTGTGAAACTGTATTGGTTTTTCTTACAGAGTAATCTAAAACAAACAGAGGAATAAATATTGGGGGAGAAACAGTAACGTCAAGAGCAAAGACAAGAATTTCTGAGTCAGGACCACGTTTTGAAGAATATCAATTACCAACAAGCTGTCTACATAACTTCCTAAAGTGTTACAAGCCAGACCTGTGGTCCTTGTCTAATGTCCTGAATGGCATGAAAGTTTTGAGAAATCTACTCTTTAAAATTTTTTTTATTAGAACTATTTGATCTATAGTTTAAAGATGAATCAAGCTATAATAGCATCTCGAATTTACCTGACCTAGTTTCTACAAAGCTACACAGAAAGCTACGCTTTCATTATGAATGAATGCTCACCAAAGTGGATCCTGGCAAACAGGAATAACTCATGAACTCTAAAGGAATTGAAAGATGCTTTCCTTCTCCATTATCTTCCTTAGTTTGTATTCCCCATTATATTTGGGTCCCCTGTTGTGCCATAAAGAATGGTGAATGTCTCTTGAGCATAAATTACTGTGAGGCTGCTGCAGCAGTTTCTTGCTTCCCCCATTCTTGCCACGACACACCTGCTTTAAGCCTGCAGTAATTGTTTTGCTGTTACCTGCTTCTAGAAGAAAGGAAGCTTGATAGCAATGAATTGAACTGGGCCTTTGTCCCCTTTCATTGTATCTGCCTACAGCAGACAGCAGCAAAACGCAGCTCAATTAAACACAGCTCTCTTGTCATCACAGGAACAGGAGCTCTTCTCACAGCAGAAGCAGGAAAGTTTTGCCATGACACCCCTTGTTGCATTTGACAAGTTTATTCAAAAGCAAATATTTCAGTGGGGAGGTCTGTCATTCTAATCCTGTCCTTTATGCCAGAGCAGCTAATGCAATTTCAGCTCCCTGAATAGGAGGGCTCTCACTTCCAGATGTTCTATTGTGCCTCGCAGACAACAGCTGACACCAAAAGACAGGTATTATGAGTATTTTTTCCATCGTTTGCTTGCTCCTAGCCCTGGGTTTACAGCTGCTTTGTTGATTCCTGTAATTCTGATGGGCACAGTAGGAGCCAGTGTAATGCTATCCCTCGGTGGCTGTGCCATAATAGCAGCAGAGAGAGGGCAAATGGACTGAGCAGGGTGGCCAACTTAAACAGCTTTCCAATAGCTCAGGAGCGACTTAAAAGGTGAAAAAGAGGCTGATTCCGTGAATGAAGGTTGGAAGAAATTGTAGAAATTGTCCTGTTCGTGCTTCCAGGAGGCAAAGCTCAAACTGCAGTGTCACAGGAGAGCTGCACCTCCTCTCCCTGGAGCTGGGGACAGCCCTGCAGGGGACACCGGGACACGGAGCAGGGCAAGGACCAGAGCAGCAAGGCCACTCTGGATATTGCAGAGTTAAACACCTGGAGAGAGGCACCACTAACTTCAGCCTCAGAAGCCATTCCAGCATATTTCTTGCCTGCTGTGATGCAACAAAGCTAAAAGTAAAAGAAAATACACACAAAGATGCAAGTAAAAAGCCAGGCCTCAGGTTTTCCTGTAGCACAACTGGCTAACAAATCAACTGGTTTCATTTCATTAATTATGTACCAGTGTTTACAATCAGAGGAACAGGCTTTTTCTATGTGGCCTCTTCAGGTAGTAAAAAACCTCACCAGGAAACTGTTGAACTTTTTAATCCCATTGGAAAATAGCAAGTAAATGCAAATGAAAAGCCAGGCACGGAAAAAAAGACTGGTTTTAACAGATTGATATTTGCACTTGTCTTTGGGTCTTAATATCAATCTACATTATTTGAACATGCTGTTTATTGTCCAACAGCAGCATGGTTTCTCTCCCCACCTGTGATTTGTGGTGTATAAGCCACCTCTATTTGCCATGAGCTTCTGCTAGGAAATGAAGTGTTTTCCTCATAGAATTTCATTCTGCATACTCAGGCATGAGCAATCACCACATTATCACTTCACAAATGTTTTCTAGTTGCCAAAACCTTATGGAAAACAATCTGTTCTACTCATTTTCTCCTTCAGAATAGAGGATGTGTTGTAAAGATCAAAATCTGATCCAACTGGATCGGGAGTCAGCGATATTTAAGAAGTGACATCAGCACAGCCTATCCAATCTATTCCCTAAGTGCAGAGATGCATTCAGACACCAGGCATGGCTCACACTCAGCGAGACTGAAAGAGATGATAGCGTCTCAGCTTACACAAAGAATGATTATTATTCTCCAGGGGAAAAAAAAAAAAAAAAAGTCTTATTTTGAAGTACTGTGAGTGATCCTCTTTTCTCTGAAAGAAAAAAGTAATTGCTCCTGATTTGCTTGTTATCAAAGCATGATGATACATCCTCTTCTTCTGTACCAACTCATGTCATAGACACACGTAGCTGTTCAGACATGCCACTTCTCATCCATATGCTATTTTCTTTGCCCAGTGTTTTTTTGGGGGGAAAAATGCTCCAACACAAAGGAAAGCAGGCAAAAATTCAAATCTGTGCAGCAATGCTAAATAGCAATAAAGATGTTCTTCCAGAGACTTTAATGCAGGCTGCACTCTCCCTTGTTAAACATACTAACTAATGGCAGCAAATTAGCCACCTGGTCTGTATTCAAATTCCTTTTCCAACAGCAATTCTTTTGTAATTCTTTCCCCTGTTAATCCAGAGTTGAAATAAGAGAAAAATCTGTACAGCCTTAGAATACAAATTGCTGTTAGATAGTAATGTGGTGCTCCATCTATATGAATGATATTGTTTTTCTAACTGCAGAAGGAGAGGAGAAGTGGGTTGTAATGAAGGCGCTGTCCTCTAACTCACAAAAGCCACTCAAACCTCCAGCATTTGTTTCCAAATGTCTTTCAGAGTGGCTGGCAGGCTTCTGACTGACATCCATGAGGTTTGGCTCACGGTCCTTCACAACTTTCAGGAAATGTGCCTACCACAGCTGCCTTCTCTGCCTGTCTGATCCCCAGCTCCTTCATTTACCCCATAATTTGGGGAGACAGATTTATCAGTCACGGCTCCTGGCACCACATTGCCTCGTGCTTCCCAAGCCCAGTCAAGCAAGACCTAAGAAATCCTCGAGGCCGTGCCTGGATTTCTTCCCTTCCTCCAGCACAGAGCACACAGCCCCTGCTATAATAAATCATCCCCTGAAATGGTAGGTGACAGGGTAAAAACACTTTGAATAGCAGCATATTTACACCAGATGCGAACATGGGTCACCAGAAAGATGCTCAGAGTAAAACAGATGGAGAATCAATGAGGCAGAGAGCTATAGGAAAGCACTTCTGGATGGCAGGAGCAGCAAAGGAGGCTGTGACTTGACTCTAGGAAGGGAGAGAGTCTGAGGAAATCAGGGATAAAGCTGCCAAGGTCCCTATGATCTTCCTTTTTCTGCACTGCCACAAGCTGCTTTTGAACTGAAAGATCTTAAGAAACGTTCCAAAACTTATGGAAATCAATCAAAACCTGTCCAGAAATCATCATGGGGTTGGGAACAGATTAGCAACAAAATATCTCCTCATAATAAAAAGAGGTCACATTTCTCAGACCATGAAGTGAGAGTGATAAGAATCCAAACATCTGCCAATGTTTGCCAGGGGACAGCAGCAAATACATAACATGGGGCTGTTCAATTTTACATCAATACATGATCAAAGGGAGGATTTATGGTATCTCCTCCATAGAAACAGAAAAAAATAATAAATGGATAGAAAGGATAAAATAATGTAGGACCTAACAAAAAAGCAGAATAAAAGGTAGAGTATCTTAATATAAGTCATAAATTATGTGATAAAAATTATATATTTTATAATACTCATGTATTATTTTTCCATAGAAACATATTCCTTTTTCTATAGAAAACGTTTCCTGCTATCTTAGGTTTCACCTCAGCAAGCCAGAGCCCTGAGCAAAAAAAAACCAAAATTATCATGTTCTTTCTCTGAGACTTTGAAAACTTCATTGACTGACATTGGTTTGTGTCCTTCCTATTCCTCTTTGCAGTTCTGTTTTAGTTACCTATTCCCTAAATCAACAGTAGAAGCTTCAAAACAGTTTTTTCATCATGGAACAGGTTTTCATATTTTCAGTGCAATTTTACAAGAGCCAGGGAGATGCAAAGCATGAAAACTAGATCATCCAATTGATCTTTTTATATCTAGGGTGTATTTGCACAGTGGAGACACACACCAGTGATCCAGGCCATGTTAGTCCTTGGAATTATCTTCTTTTTTTCAGGTTTCTTATTTCAAAGCCACACAAACCATATCTGATTTGATCCAATGTCTACTGGAAGTCTCTCCTTAGATCAGGTCACAGATAAGAACTCTAAAAATTCTTCCCCTTGCCAACATATTTACATCCAGCAATTCCCCTTATAAAAGTTCCCTAATCCCTGCTGTCCCAGTACTCTCAGTTCGTAGTCATAGCCTAAGAAATGGGATTTGAGAGAAAGTTTCTATTTATTCCCATGATAATAATCAATCAAAAAGAATCCAGAGCAATTAAGGAATAAAGCAACAATGTCACATATGCATTATATATGTTTGCTACTACATTCAGTGTTGAACACACCAAGACACTGATTTTTTGACTTTTAAATGACTTGGCTCAGTGAGGGTCCCACAGTGTGAGGACAGGCTGACAGAAATGGAGAACAATCATTTGCAAGAACAGTCTTTTAAACAAGGTACTGTACTCAGTTGAATAATGAGTACACCAGCAGCTCCACAGGCAGTACTTTTCACTTCTATAAAGAACAAATTTACAGGACTTCTTCATTTAGAAGACTTCATTAAAAAAAAAAAGACCCAACTTCAGCTCTAAACATTTTCTTCTCAAGTAATACACCTTTGTACTAAGTGCTTTTGAGATCATTTTATAAAAATGTTCTGTATCAATATAATTTGATGATAACTTTCTTAGTCCTTTCCTCGCTGCCTTAAAAACATCTCCTGGACAGACACAGCAGTCCCATTAGGAAGACATCCTGCTGCCCAAAGATTTGTTCTCCCCTCAGGGCAGAGTGTTCCCACTCAGAGAATCCAGCCTGCTGAGCTGACATGGAGTGAGCACACACAGCAAATAGCAACCACCAAACAGGTCCATCCATTTCACACTCCTGTGCCTGTTCCCAGGACTCTTCAGCCAGGCCTGTTCACCAATCCACAATTTCTCCTGCTGCCCACTTGCACAAATCAGGGCATTTCCCTTTCCCACTTTGCTTTCAGAGCACATTTTATACAAAGTCTACCTGTGTGGCAAAGAAAAACCCTGTGTGACAGGGCAGAGCTGCCTCTGCCAGCTGAGATCTCAGTCCCACAGCAGCAATTCCATTGAGTCTTTAGTGAAAGAAGCCAGGAAATGGGGATGAAAAAATATATCAGCCTGGTAACTTTACTCCTGAGGCAGCTTCCCCAGCCTTTCAGAGGAGAATCCCATCCAACAGTGCTCCTGCACTCTGGATTCATGATCACAAGAAGAAGACATAATAGCAAGCAGGGAATTGGGTTCTCCCAAAGAGGAACTCCTTGAAGGGCTGTGATAAATGAGAAAGATACAACAAGAGAAGGCAGGCTCAGAAGTCCTGTTGCTTTTGCAAACTCTGTGGTAAATCAGTGCAGTGTTTCAGACTGCATTTTTAATTTCCCTCCCCCGAAATCTCCACGCAGGGGGCTCTTCAATAGACCTCAGTCCTACATGACAGATGAAGCTCGTGGCTTTGGGGCTGCTTTGGCTCCCTCCTAGCATTACAGTGATGCTATCCCTGGGACTATTTCCAAGGAAACAATTATGAATCTTCTTGGAATTCTCCAGTTCTTGAGGTGACATAGATTTTAAAGTCAAAAAGAAACACAGTGATCACCCAGGTCCAAACTACTACATAGCAAATGCCAAATATTTTCCCTGAGTAATTCCTCCTTCGAGTCCAATGACTTTAGCTCTGTGCACCAAGGACAAGAGGATGATCTGTCTCATTGAAATAGCCACCTTAGGGACTTTGCTTCAGCAAGGAGTCTAAAAGCATTAGGTCAGTATTCTCATACAATGGAAATCCTAAATATGGAGCAGAGTGCGTGTCACAGGGTACTGAAACTCCCAACAACTGCTAAAATATGAACACCTTTCCACTCCCTGGAAATCAGATTTACCTACCTCAGCCCAGAGAGGCTTTCCTTGGTGTGGGGCTTCAGGGGGTGGCCCACAATAACTCAAAAGGGGTCCCTGTGATGGCTGAAGCACATTGGGTGTTTCAACAAGAATAATCCTTATTTTAATCTATACCACATTAAGTCATATCAACAGAGGAAGCAATAATGGGAAGATCCTTTAATGGATATTTATTATTATTTCTTTTTACACAGCATGCATGAAGTTATGCATGCCAAAAACTTTTACCCTCTCTGCAGATGAGAAAATAGAAATCGAGTTCTGGTAGCAGAAACAGTTTGGGAGAGAGCCAGAGAGACACAAATGGGATAATTTTTGCTGAAACACAGAGCTGACCAGTTAGTTTTCAACACAGGAGCTTTTTATTAGAAAATACAGTTTTACCAAGAATAAAACAATTCAAGGGCATCTATTTCTGTTTAAACCTGATTTCAGTGATGCCAAAAGAATTCATGTTCTGATCTGCATAACATTGAGTTACATAATGCCAAAGAATTTAATATTTAATATCAAAACACAATGGTTCAGTAATGAGAAAATATGGCATTTAGACAGTTCCAGTGGGCTGGTTGTTTGTTTTGGCACTTGAGGTCTATAGTAATTTTTACTGGGGAAATATTCAAATGTTTCCTTGAAGTGTTTCTCTTTCCTTCAGAATATCAATTCCCCTTCCCAGCCAGTGCTAATCCACTGCACCTAATTGAAATTTTGTTTCGCTCCATCTCAGAAGTCCCAACCCAGATGCTCTAGACTTGTCTTGTTCCTAAGGGTGTCGTCTATAATTATAGCCCAGGGAAGGAACATGCATTACACCTCTGTTTATTCAGCAAGCAGGGGGAAGATTCCTCAGCTTGCAGCCTCCTGGCCAGCAGAACAGACCTTGGTTAAAAGCCACAGAGGGGCTTTCCACATGTGCACACTTGTGTTTGTTACACGGTTCTTGGGCATGTTTATTTCTGATTTTCAAAAGCAGACACACCATTTCTCTAAAGACACTGGGATTGTTTTATAATCGGCTGGAAATGAGTAATGTTAGTAAACCTTCATAGAATCATAGATTTTTTTGGGTTAAAAGGACCTTAAAGCTTTTCCAGTCCCACCCCCTGCCATGGGCAGGGACATCTTCCTCTATCCCAGGCTGCTCCAAGCCCTGTCCAGCCTGGCCTTGGACACTGCCAGGGATCCAGGGGCAGCCACAGCTTCTCTGGGCACCCTGTGCCAGGGCCTGCCCACCCTCACAGGGGAGAATTTCCTCCTGAAATCAAATCTACATCTACCTTCCTTCAGCTTAAGGCTCTTCCCCTTTGTCCTATCATTACCTGCCCTTGTGTTCACACATTTCTACAGCTAGAGCTTATTCCCCAAATGTATTAAGGTTTTCACCACTGACTACATTGGTTTTGACTTAATGTGATTACAGGGGTTAAAAAGGTGCAGAAAAGCCTGGTTTTCACGGGCAATACTTGCATGCATGCAGTCCATTCCTGGATCTGCCCCAGGAGAGAGCTCTTCTGCTGATACAGCTGAGCTGGCACCACTCTTGTTCTAGGAAAAAGCATTAAATGCAAGCAAGACTGGGCCAAGAATGACCACTTGTGAACAAACCCACTTAACAGTGCTGAGGTGGGAGCCCAGACAATGGCACTGGGGACAGGAATGCGAGGCCACAGCAGGAAATGTCAGGCAGAGCTGCCTGCTCTGTAATCAAGTGAAAAGCAGCACGGAGCAGGCACACACAGAGGCATGAGAGCTGCTCCATCCCTCTGCCACTGCACTCTGGAAATTGCAGGCTCACCTCCTCCCCGCCAGAGTTCACCTAACAGAAATAACAGAATGAAACAGCTCTGGCAGAAATACCCAGCACATCAGGAGTGATGCATGGGAGCATCTTCTGCAACACCACTCGAGTAATCTGATACCAACGATGGCACCTGGGGGCCACATATGAAACCCAGCGTGATTTCCCTCAACCCTTAATTGCCATGCAGCATCTAATGCACCTTACTCTGATATTCCTGGCAGGAGACAACAATATTAGCTATGAAAATCTTTAGGCTTCTGCCAAATTCACAAATACTGGCAGCGAAACCCAAGGAAGGGGCAGATAGGGCTGGGAAAATGAGGAGTAATTTAATGCAAATGTTCTGTACAGCTCCCCAGGCTCCATGATTAGGGATGTCAAAAAAAAAATTTAGAGTGCTCCTTCTTTAATATTATGGAGAACTGATTATTACTCACTGTATACAAGGTTTTCTAAAATGATTGTATTTTTCATAAGTAAGTCTCTCATTATTTCCTTCACTAAAATGTATTTTGCTTTGTGCTCAATAATTTCCCCCCCAAAGTGAAAGCTAATTTTTGAGTTGTGATTTTAACTATGATTTCCTTTTACTTAACTTATTTTACTCCCTGGTGTGGTAGATAATGGTATATGTTGAAAAAAAAATAGAAAGAGGGCAAAAAAAGAGAAGAAAAGATAAATACTTTTGCTAAGGCAGGCAGGCATAACTAACTTACACTGAGGGCTAGATTGTTTCAAAGCCATACCATCTAATTTTCTGAGGCAAAAAAAAAAGTTTAAAAATCCAATTCAGAGATTGCTTTTGAAGGTGAAAGTCCTCCTGTGTACAAGGTGAGTGGGAGTTATATCTGTGGTTTTGTCCACAGTTTCAGATGATGAAGACCACGTTTGTACAGGTCACTTTGATTCGTGGAGCTCCATGCACCTCACAGTCACTTTTACATAACAGAAATAGTCCTGATTAATTGCTGAAAATTTCTGGATTAACAGCTGTGCTCTCATACACAGCTGAATAGTTCATTAGAGAATTTAACCTCACTGCAATATATCTAAAGAATAGAATAGAATATATTGAGAAAGAACTGTACCTAGATAAGAACAGTCTGCAGTCACCTGTGAAAACCAAAGCAGACTTTTTCTTGCACTATTTATTTTTTTCCTTCAAGTGGGACTGAGGGAAAGATTTGTTTCTTGAATCAACATAGAAAAACACTGCCAGTGAAAATTCATCAGGTCTGATTTATAAGCATCCTATTCCCAATGGGCAAAGACTTAAGTGGTAGCATCCAGGAGCTAATTCTCCATAGAAATAATAATCTGCTGTCTTCAAAAATTAATGTTTTCATGGGAATACAGCCTGAACTTCATCAAGGTCTTTGGTTTGGCATAACTTTGATATTTCAGCTGTGTTCCTGAAGCAGAGATCAGTCTTACTCTAAGGGATTCCACTGTACAGATAAACCCTGGTGGTAAAACCCTGCAGAGATGCAGAGTGAAACCGTGTGGATCCTTCCTGCAAAGCACCACTGCTTGGAATCTCAGCATTGAGCTAACACAGGCATCTGTTCCACATTCCGTGATCCAGCAGCTGTCCACAAGCTGGCATCCCAAATTGTGATCTCCCCAGTGTTAAGTCTCCTGATCCATGGAAAGCAAAATTTTTCTTTAATTTGACTATTCAGACCTATTTTAAGATTGTATATAAAGAAAAGATCAAATATTAGGCAAAAAATGCTTCATCTTCTTCACTGACTATTAAAATAGCCAGGAAAATGAGGTCAGACAGAGCCAAAGCCTGAAATAAGATGGGATGTATGTAATGAAGCACCCAAAGAAGGAGCATTTATGAAAATCTGGCTCTCTCTACATATATATAAATAAATACATAAATATAAATATACTAAGTCGGATCCAACTGCTCCTGTAATTGATAAAAAACACCTTCTCTTATTCAGGGAAATCCAGTTCCTCAGTTCTTACTACAGCCACAAAACTTCTTCAACTAATTTGAAGAGGTATATATTTTTATCCTTCTTTATTTACTGAAAACAGTCATAATGAAACTGAAGTATTTGCAAAAATCCTTTCTTTCCAACATAGTCAAGATAGAGCTGGAAAGCTGATGGAAAGGGTCCATTAATAAGTGTAAATCCATGGAGATGCAACTTTCTTTTGGCTGAGTAAGAGAATTTAAAGTTGCCCACATTCCTCAGAATCAATCTGAATTCTTTAAGAGATGCACACCAAATTAGTCTATAATCAAATGTTCTCTAATAAGACTAAAACTTTTTAAAGTCAATCCACAGGCAATGGGAGGGTTGTTTATTACCCAGTCTAAAACTGAATGTGAAATAAAGGAGATGGTATTCACCACACCAAGACAACATCTCTTATAGGAATTCAAAGTGCAATTAATTAAACTCTTACTCAGAGGGATTTATCCTACCCCTGTCTCCACTGGTGTTCCAAATGCCTGCTGTGAGCATCAGGTGCATTACTCTGCTTTACAGATCAGTCTGATTCAAGAGCTGTGTATTGAACACTGAATTCAAGATTTACCAGAATTCTCCAAAATTTCATCCTTATTAATATTTCCAGCCAAAGAAATTAGCGTCTACAGATGTGCCCAAACTCAATACTATCACAACACACCTCCAAAATCTAGAGAACCCAAGGATAAACACAATCATCCAGCTACAGAAAGAAGTTCCTGAGATGACATGAAATAACACAAATTTGAATGCCCAGAGAGTAACACAAGTTCCAGCCTAACACACACAAGAGCAGTTTCCCAGCTGGAAAGGCTCTGCAGAAGTTGCTGATGTTATGGCTTCAAACCAGCCCTTAAATCTGTCTTTATATCTCTCTTCCATGCCCACAATGGGCTGCAGTTTCTTACATTTGGATGCTCGTTGGGTCAATAAAAGGAGAAAAATAAGAAAGGGCAAGATGACATTTTGACAAACATCTGGCAGGTAAAGGTACTAAGCTGCAATGCAGAAGATAACATTGAAAAGATTAAAGCAGATAAAAACAAATGAGAACAACATTTAAAAAAAGAGCCAACCTTTTTTCTATTACATCTGCTTTGGAGCAGGGAAGGATAAAAAAAAATTATTAAAAATATCTACCCAATAGACCCAGAACACCCCCACTTCATTCTGCTGGCTTTGTAAACATGCATTGTTCTGACTCATGAACCAGAAGAACACAATACTTTCCTGCTTAGTGGTAAAGATGTTTAGAAAGTTGTTTTACATTTCATTTTTGCTACATCAACTTCCCACCCCTCAGGGGATTCATCCTGAATTGCATGAGTATGGAAAATGAGTTAGCTACACTGCAAAGTCAAGGCTGCAGACAAATACCTGCTCTTCCAGCCATTTTTGACTGGATTATCTCATTCAAGAGAAGGATATTCAGGTAAGAGAGCACAAACATCTGAGATTAACAACCTCCAGCAAAACTGTCAGAATGTCTGAACACACCTACCCTCCCATAGATCAAAATCTCAGGTTTGGTCAGTTTTTATGTCTGGACCATATAAAGTAATAATGTTGTTGTGCATCTTTTTTCTGGGCGTTTGGAAAGGGAAAACAGATCTTTACAGGAACAGATCAAAAGGGAACACCAATTTCTGAACCAACCCAAGCAGTCAAAACACATGGTCTTTGCTCACTGCCAAAAACATAATATCCAGATTTGTGTCCATTTGGAACCCATCATAAAGCAATCATTAATCAGCCTGATTTAGAATAATGTTTGCAACAACTGAGTCCTGCTGCACATAACCATTTATCCTTTAAATCTGAAAACATTTCTCCTGCCTCTGAAACAATGCAACTAATTCTCCCAGCGTGCCAGGGCAGGGCAGAAATGCCAGTGACTCATGTCAAAAGGATGGAGCCCTGCTTAAAATAAATAGCACATACTTTCAGTAAACCCAAAGGCTAAAAGCCACTGTTCTTCTGGAGACACTCATGGTAGATATCTGTCCCCAGTGACACTGTGACCTGTGACTTTAAACATCCCTGCTCCCAGGTCACGAGCTGGCAGGATGCAGGTTTGCTGCTCTGATTATCAGATCAGGTTTCTGTCTGTGGAAGCTGGATACAAGACAAACAATTTCACGCCACACAATAGCGGGAACTCTGGAAATTGCTGTCACACGTATTACAGAGTTAGAATTGCTCTTGCTGAGTGTCACTTGAAATAGGAACTGATCAGACTTTATAATAGGTTGGTTCCAGACAGATTTTTTTGTTTATCATTCACAATGTATACAAATGAAGGGTTGTTGTTCCAGTTCAGACATCACTGGGATATTTCAATCTGGAAATGGCCCATTTAACACGGGAACAGCCATCCCTGGTGAGTCCAGAGGGAACACTGGGACTGGGAAGAAAGCAGATTAATGGGGAGCACAAGCATTATTTTGCTGGTGAAGGTGCCTTCTCCAAATAAAAGTAGACTCCAGCCACAGGGAGCTTGCAGCAGAGCTCTGTCTTTTGGGGAAGGGTTTTAGTTTGGTGGGAGAAAAAGTTTTTTGGGTTGTTAGCAGGAAAAAGTGTAAAATATCATGGAGTGTTTCCTTCCAGAGAAATTCCCAGAGAGCCTTTTAATGTGTAAACAGTGGATCCCAATTCCAAAATACCTGTATCGCCAAAACAGCAACAAAATCAGTGGAAATCCCTCTCTTTTGGTGTCCATGAAGGACCCCAGGAGAAAACTCCCAATGCAGCTGCCTATGAGCAATTGCCTTGGCAAACCCTCTGAGGAGGTGTTCTCATTGCTCAGCATCACATTCAGCATGATGGGTCTCAGGGAAATGTTAAGACACCACCAGAGTGTAATTAAATAATTATTTTAAAGGCTCAAGGACCATCTTCCTTCCATCATCCTCTTTCTCAGGAAAAGAACACTTTCTACCAGTACAAAAAGGGAAGAGAGAGACAGTGAAAAGCACAGAGCTAATGAGAAAACAGATGAAAATGGAGATAGGAAAAACTTTATCTCCTAATTTATAAACATTTTTAGAGACTGGTATTATTCTGTGCTAGGAAAAGTAATAATAAAAGCTTTCCTTAGACTCTGCATTAACACTAATTTACTGGAAAGGAAATTTAATCATTTTCTATAAGGAAAAAGTAAACTGCTAATCAACAGAGCAATGTGTGTTGTCTTGATGCAAAATCACACATTAGTAGGTGCACTGCAGAAGTGATGAAAGAAATCAAAGTGATACAGCCATACAAAAATACAAGAGCATCCTGATAGTTAGTACAGAATGTACACATTTTGCATTTCAATAATTAATTATCAGTACTAAAGAAGAGAATCAGCTATATAAAAGTCTGATTACGTTCCTAATCAAATTAGGAGATATTAAAAAAAACCTTACTGGAATACCTTTGAAGCAAAATCAGGGATAAGAAAGAGCATAAGCACTTTGGTATTACTCTGGCTAATTAAAGACCAAAAAAATAATACCTGTAGTTAGTTAAGAAAGAGCCTTTATTCAAGGCCATTCTAACCCCAAGCAGAATTACAGCTTGGACTTCTCTTTATACAGATCCTATAAAAAGGTTCATTTCTGCCCCCAAACTCTTCCCAAGCAATGAAAGTGTGGGTGCAAAGGGAGCAAGGGCAGGACAATGACAGAATCACAGCCAAGAGCTGCTCCCTCTCAACATCCTCTGCCAGTCTCTAAAAGCTCAGAAGGCTTAAGAGGTTTTGTACTAAGAACATACAAAATTAAACAAATATCTGTCATTTAAATAAGCTCCAAACAAAACCAGGATGAGGCTGTACTGCACCTGCACCTTCTCCATGGATCCACACTGGTCATTAACTCCACCAGCATTCCAACACCTTTGGCACCAGACTGCCTAAACTATTTCCAGAGCTGGTGCAGTCAAAAAGAGCATTTCAAATCATTCTTTTGTATCTCATTTCCTTGCTCAATGACACAGGTAAAAAAGAAACCATCTGTCTGTGTGTTTTTAATGTAAACTCATTTGCATGCTATTAATAAAATTAATATTATTTAGACATTTATACCAAAGTATTTCTCATTCTTCCAGCTCAAAATACTCCAATTTATAGAGTAGAAGGCAATTTCAAACCTAAGTGGACTTGAGGTCACTTCAGAAGCCAACTAAATTGGGGAGGGGGGAGAAAAAACAAACCAAACAAACAGGTTTTAATATGAACTGACAGGCTCATAACAAGATCGTATCAAAAGCAAGTTACATTTTTGTCTGAATGCAAGAATCATCCAGGGCAACACGATAACACTAATGAAAAAAGATATTTTACAAAAACCTGTTTCATTCTAATCATGTTTCTAATTTTGGTAACACCAGGCATTAAGAGGCAATTAAAGCAGCTCTAATGTTGTGGGGATTTTTGTTTTGTCTTTGCAATGACACAATTTGCTTCAGAAGCAAATCCAATAAGCCATCTGAAATTATCTTTGAAATTGTGTTCGTGACAGTTACTTAAAGCTACAGAAACATAATGGCTTCACTGACATCATTTCTTTTCTGAAGTGTGAAGGGAACCTTGATTTTCTGCAGGGACACAGGGAGGCTGATGCTATCCTCTGATTAATTCAGAGTGTAGGGTTCTCCCCTGGGCTTGTTGGATGTGCTGCTTCCAACACTAGAAAGCAAAGAACTCCCCACAAATCTCTAGTATCCCTTTTTGCATTATAAATATGAAACAAACATGGGGCCAACTCATATTTAGCCACAATGATAATTTTCATTATAATTTAGCTACAAATGTGAAGCCAACACACTGCCTGGCTTCACATATGTACCTACACCACACAGGAAAGGTTTTCTTGCCATTAAACCTCTCAGGGATTTGCACCCAGACAAGTCACAGAAGCATCAGCTTGGATCTGGAGGCACAGCAGAGCAAGGACGAGTCCCCAGCTCTGCAGGAACCATAACATTTCACATGGAATGGTGACAAATGGTGTGCACGAGGCAGTGTCAGTGTAATTAGTCAGTGGTGTCTCGCCAGAGAGGTGAAAATTTGGCAAACAATTGTGCTTATAAATGTGGGGGTTTTAAATGACTGTTCTACTGAGAGTTGATCGGGTCAGAGACATGGCCAAAAAAAGTTCCAGCTTAAGAAATAAAATCATGGTGCTTTTTAGACCATGTTTAAATTGCTGTAAAGTGAAGAACCTACTAAAGAAGAAAGATCGGTTTGCTGGTGGTGGAGGAGCCTGCTGTAAGCTGAGGCAGCAGCTGTGTTATGGTGATAAACAGAGAACATCTCTGTGGCTGCTTAATCTGACAAATTAACAGAGGAGATCTGTAGTGGCCATAGCAGTGTGAGTCAGCCTGGCTGCTTTATCAGCAGCTCTGGGTCTCCTCTCCTATCAGCTGTTTCCAGGGCAGAGCTCAGTGAACTGATGGACCAGGATCCAGCCCCTGCCTGCCCTACCATCACTGCAAGAGCCTGGGAGAGATTAATTGGGTGGGTGAAATGAGCTTGGGCAGGGTCTGCATCCATCAGACACAGCAGAGCTGCTGAAGGAGCTCCCAAATCAGGGCCCAGCACCACTGCAGGAAGGGCAGAGTGAGAGCTGCACAGCCCCAGCCCCAAACTGCTGAGCTGCAGCCAGGCTCAGGACAAAGCATCATTTAGAGTCTATTAAAGAACCTTTTATAATCACATTTACCACCAATATACTTCTTTAGCCTTCATAGATAGTCCAAATACTTAAAAATTTCATGCATTAAGGAATCATATTTTAGGCGAAACAAGGTTAAAACTAGTGCCAAAAAGAATGAGGAGGAACAATTTCCCTTTTATGAAGAGTAGATAACTCTTAGAGGCAATCAATCTAATGCTCCTGAGCTACTCCTGCTTGAGGAAGTGTGGCTGGGACAGAGATTGTCCTTGTGAACATCAGGCTGATGGGCTCAAATCAGCCTCATGATAAATAAACTACTCTCTTCTGATATTATATTTTTTTTTATGTTCATTCCACTTTTTTTCTACTATCTGGAATTAGATGTATTTTAAGTTCATCTCTCTGACTTTCTCATGTGGACATTTTCCAAAAAGCTATTGGTTGTCCTGTCTTTATTTTTTTCCCCTACACCAACAATGCTAGATTTGTCCAAATTACTTTAAAATGCCTGAAAAATAAATAAAGGAGTCCTTGGGCAAGTGAGATTTGAATGTTTGTAAAAGAAGGTTGTGCAAGCAGCTGGGTTGCTAAAAGAAAGAGGAATTTGAGAGAGGGAAGAGTTGATAGACAACATCTAGATATTTACATACCATAAGCCAAAATATCCCATCTTCCCATCCCTTGGTCTCCCACATTTATTTAAACATAGATCTACTACTCAAGTCAGTCAGGACTGTTCGGATTATAAATGTTTGGAAGTAGAAGCTGTGTTAGACAGTGTCCAGGCACAGAAGAAGAATCAAAACTGACATCTGAGATAGAGCTGAAGGAGAATCTCTCCAAACACAAATCAATTATAACAACTTGAAAAAGAAATAGATCTTGAGTGTGCTTGATCTCCTTTTCCTGCATGTTGGGGTGACCTATATATAAATGTGTCCAGTAAAACACAGTAAAAGGAATACTGAATCCGTGAGGGACATTCCTCTGTCCCAGATCCTGGAGATAACGCTGAGCACTCCGGAGCAGCTCGGGAGGATGTGCCCTGCCGGCTCCCAACTGCCTTCATTAGCATCTGATCCTCTCCACTCAGTCAGAGGGGACCCTCTCAGTGCACACAGCAATGATCATTCCAGCTAATTAATTTCAGCTAAGATGCTCAAGCTGATAATTTCTAAACTTGTGCATCTGTGACTTGGGATGTGCTACCCTCGGGAGAGATTGATTTATCCTGAGAAGGCTTGTACCAAAGAGAAAATTCCATTAGTTGGTTTCCTCCCCTTCCAGCAGCACTGATAAAAGTCTTAGGGCATTCAGGCGTTGTTGTGTCACCCATCCCTACACCCACAGCTGAATTTTTATCTCCTGGTTGGTCCCTTGCAATGCAGCTTCTCCCCTCTCCTTCCCACTGCTATCAACAGCCTGCAGCCATCCTGCACCCACAAGGATTTGTTTTCCAGCTCAAGATCAGCCTGCTTACACGGGAGAGTTTTAGAATTCATTCATTATTTGGTGTTTTACTTATCCACATGAAATATTTCAATCAGGAAATTAAGTTTTGATGGAAGATAAAGAAATGGTTCTTATTCTCTCAGTTTTATGTGCCACTGTTCAATGTATTTTTCCATTGTTCCTATGAGGGAACCAGAGGCAGAAATGAGTCATTTGTAACATTAAAGTTTAATATAAATTTCATATCTACATAACTGAATATTGATGAATTGTGGCCAGTTCATTACCAAGAAGCAGCACATTTTCCAATACTACAAAGCTCAATTCAATCATTTTTTTGTTGGAAAGCAAGGCAAGGAACTGCTTCTACACCAAATACCTTCTGACAGTGTCCTTGAGCTCTCAGTTCCACTTCTTGCTGCAAGCTCTGGCTCTGCAATGCTCCTCCTGGCCACACCTTTCTGCCTTGGACAATCTCCAGCTTTTCCAGGACTTCTTTGCATGCTCTTATAGAGCACCTCACCTCCCAGAGGCCCTTTCCCATCCTTCTTATATTTTATTGTGGACTTGGAACATTTGGGGATGTATTTACTTTTTACTTCCATGAAAAAAAAAGGTTATGCTGTGTTGATTTAGAAAATCTATTTTTTTTTAAATATTGTGGTTCTTGTTGAAGCCCAGTTCTAGAGCCTTATCCAGCTTCTCCTCATCTCAAGCTCAGACACCTGGAGGTAGCAAATCAATGCATACAAGGTGCTCCCGTTTCAAGTGTGGCCTTTCCTAGACTAAGAACTAAATAAAATGACATGGAAAACTGTTCAGAATCAGTGAATTCAGTAGAAAACTCACTTTTTTTTTTAGTACATACCTCACCTTATCCATTTTATTAAATTATTGTTGGAGTAATACATGCAAATATAACACACAAGAAAGAATACACCAGCCTGGAAAAGGAAAGTTCTGATCTATAACTGTATCTTGGACTTTTGTGTTCAAAAACACACAAGGAACCAGCAGTTTGCAGTTTTAAAAGACACCCTCGCTACCAAGCAACTTCCTGACCATGAAAAAAAAAACCTCCAAACTTCAAATGTATCACAGCATTATCCAGAAATCATCCTGTGATAGAAAATAGGCAATTTTTAGACTGCTGAGGAGCATTTATAGGCTTTATCTGTGATTGCATTTGTAATTTGGGTAATTGTGCATGCACAACTGGCCAGCTGCATGCAGAATCACCCAGTTTGCACATGTTGCCATAATTGCCACTTGAATTATGACATTTTACAGTTGTGTGCATGCAAATATGAGCAGAACAAGACTCATTTGATAAACAAAGCACTTTGCACTGGTTTTCAGTCCTTCCTAATCAGTCAGAGTACTTGAGGCCGTTTCTGCTGACACTTGAAACAGAAGCTGGATCCTGAATTTAGTACTGAAGAAGCTTCTCTGACCTTATGTAAGCAGGGAAAACAGAGCAATGGAACATGGCTGGAGCTGCAAGGCAAATCAGTCGGCACAAAAAGCAGCAGCAAGTCTCACTTGTGTCACTTGGTGACATCCTGGATGCCAAAGCTTCACTGATAGACAAAATAAGGATTTTTGTTGCTTTGTAGTCCTATGAAATTTCACTCATTGTCTCCGAGTAAAGCAAATACTAAAGGACAAATAATGGAGCAGCACTCAGAAATTCCACAGAAGTGAAGTTGTTCTGCCTTGCTCTGCTTTGAAGGATCTCAGTTATGCTGAGATAAAACCAGCAGAGCTGGATCTCTCACTTCAGCGAAGTTTGTAACTCCAGAGAAAGAGATGAAGATTCAGGATCAGCACCTGGAGGCTGCCAGTTATGTGCAGACTGAAGGAGTTACAGCACCCCTAAGATCACCTTTTAAAAGGCCAGGAAAATTGCCTCTATGATATACTTGGAATAGGAAATATTGGAATTCAAAAAGAAGTGGCTAGACTGGATTTAATTTTTAAGAAAGTAAAAATCTGCTCTTCTTTACTGCTCGCCTTGCATTCATCTGTGCTGTATGATGAGGCTGAGGAGGTCTATTTCTTCAAACATAAAAGTATGACTGGACAGAGGTACCCTGGAGATTACATCATTCTATCTTCAATAAAGTCACGGCTTCTTTTTCATTAAATAAACCTTCCTGCTTAGAGAAAAGTGAGCCTTCCTGTTTACACTGAGAGACAAATACAGAGAAAAGCTATCAGCATGAAAAGATGCTCAGCCTTGGGAGCACAGAGTGAAGATTTAGAAAAATGCATTTTCAGGTATCACTACAGGTCGGGCAAGAAATGAGAGTCAAGTTCTAAACTTAATTCCAACCTATGCATGTGTCTCTGGAATGTGCTGTTTAATAATGTCTGAAATGACAAACATATATCCACATCTTTCTCTTTTCCACAGACTAAATCCCTGGAAGGCTGGAAGGCTTCTCGATTGATGAATTTATTCTCACTGAAGCTGGGAGGAAAGTTTGACACTTTGTTTAGAAGAGAGTGAAGAAAGGAACACAGGGACACAGATCTCCACGGCCTGCTGAGACTGCCAGAGGAAGTCTGGAGCAGCAGTGACACATTTCACTGCTGCCACAAGCAACGGCCCAATAAAGTCAGGTTGACAACTCAATAGCCTCAAAAGGGACCATTCCCTAAAAAAGCTCCTCAGTCTGTGACAGGGGACACCAGGACTGCCTCTAGTCTCACTTCTCACTGGGTTAGAGCTCCCCTAAATCATTCCAGTTACATTAAAGCCACTCACCACGGCAATTACAACAGCAAAGCCTCCCTCCCTCCCTGCTGCAGAACACTGAGGTGGATAATGGATGCTCATTGTTGAGCCTGGGAGGTCAGGTGTGTGAAAGCTGTAATTGCTGGTTCACATCCACTAATGCCAATTGTCAACACATTAAGGCAAGGAGGATGAAGCTTTGGGTTCCTCGCTACCCGTGAGCATAAACAGCACATTGCACTTTAGCACACTCTGCAAGAAATTAATACCCAGAGAGAGCTGAGCAGTATCACACAGGACAGGAATTCTAAAATAATAATTTTTTAGCCTAGTTCTCATGTGAGACATAATTCTATTGTTGTTCTTTATGTATTACACACAGGTAATTGAAGAACAAAGTTTCAAGCTTGGACAATCACCTGCTGAAAAATATGGGATATTCAGCCAGTATTCAATTCTAATCAAAAATTGTTTCTTCTTCAAAACTTCCCGTAGGAAAAATAATTAGACAAAGATTCCACTCCCTTACAATCATCTCAAACTGTGGTTTCTTCCTCTCTCTTGAATTTCTCAGGTTTTGTTTAGCCTTGTACCAAATACAAGTTTTTTCCCCACTGAGTCACGGCAGACTGAAACATTTCATTAGTGTTACTAACAACCATCTCAACAAATAATTTTCACAGTTTGGTGAAGCTAAGGGCCAGCAAGGATACAAGAAGTTTCTGCCCATAATAGGGTTGGGTGTGTGCCTCTGAAGGTTTTAGCTGCACTCTCCATCCACTTTTTTATTAAAGTGAGCTGTAGATCAGGAAACTTGTTAAATTCCTTCTGGCAAAGGTAAAACCCAAAGACAAAACCCTCTTCTATCACCTTCTACCTCTCAAGAACAAAGTCTGCATTTACAAAAGCCAGGCCCCTGGAGTTTTATTTTTGAGCCACACACTTGAGGGGGGCAGTAGATTTCAATTTTTCTCTTTTCATGGATTGGAGATTAAAGAAATATGTCACACCCCATTGAAATATTACAGCCTGCATCCTGTCTGCCAAAGCATTGCTGACACTTTAAAGGTCAAATACTTTCTCCTCATATTCTTCTCTGGACCAAAGCAAAGTTCTGCAGTGCTTCACACTGGCTTTACAAACACTCTTTGTTAATAAGAGTACAAGAGCAGGAATCATTTCATTTTTACACCCCCCTCCACCTTCCACATGCTAGCAGTTTTCAGAACCGTTTCCCCCTCTTTCTTCCAAGTGTTTGAATGGACTCAAACTGGTTGCATCAAAAGGGTGTTTCTTAAGCAGCCTTAAGAAGGCCCTATTAAAAATACCTCAAGCAGTGTAACAAAATAGAAAATAGTTTCCAGAAAAACAGCAGAACTCAAAGTCAACGAAGTTAAGGGCAAAATGTTGATGGGAGCCAACTGAGAGACTGACTCAAAACTGTTTCTTTTTTAAATATACTAATCTTGGTTCAAAATTATAGGCTACATTCTAGATATCCTTGCAGACAGGGAGTACAGGGAGCAAGGTCTCTTGAGACAACAAAGTGAGCTTGCTGAAAACCCTCTTGCCATTTCCAGCACATCATGGAGTGTGTGTGACACCTGAATTTCCCCATTTTTACATTCAAGCATATCTAGAGATCAAGGGAGAACAAACCCTGTAAATTCTTCCCCCTCCCATAATGTTCAGAGGTTACTGCACATTTTCAACTATTCCAAATTTAGGAAACAAACGAACGAAAAAACCACTTCAGCTAAGAAACAACATTTAGATGGGGACAGACTTTTTATTTCCTTGGTTTTTAAGGCCTCCACAGCAAGACATTCCCCCGGTGCACACTGCAGATTTCCCAAACCTCCAGCCCTTCTGGTGATGTGCATCAGTCCAAGCTAAGGTCAGCAGGATGCCGGGCTCCCTTCCCTCTCTCAAATCTCACCAGTTTGGATTAAAAAGGGAACTACAAAAAAAGTGGTTTTTCTACTCTTCAGGAAGCCTTCATTGAAAGCCATAAAATATACACATGCACTGTTGAATTATCTATGAGCTTAAAAGGATTTAATAAGCATATGTGCTATTTTTAGAGAAACACTACAAAGCCTGGATACACGAGTCTTCTACTGCCAGTTTCCATGCTTTGGCTTGCACTGTTAAAACTTACTGTGCTGCTGTAAATCTAACACCCACTGGAATAAAAACCTAAATTAAATATCAGGCACTTTTACCAATGATTTATAAATGCACTGATCATTTCCTGAAACAAAGGCTTTATCCGCTATAGAATGGGAATCACTTCTGATTATTCTGTACAATTTCTGTCCACCAAGTTTGTGATTATTGCTTCACACACCACAAGGAGGGAACATACATGTATCTGTCACTTACAATTTATTATAATGTCCTAAAAGCAAGTCCATCAATTTATTCTTAATGGACTCCTAAAAGAATTTTTAAGTACATCCCTTAGACTTATTGTAGTTCACCAACACTTCTCTCAACACATGATGGATAGCTTCCATTTTAAAATATGACATTTGTTGTAATACAGTTTAAATTACTTTTCTTCAAGGAGCATGTGTTATTCAGAGTTACCATTATGCACTAAGAAATTGTACATTATGTTGCTGCTTTATCTCCTTTTATGGCTCACGTTACAGTTGCATCTATTCAGGTACAATTACACTGGGGGAAAAATGATTTAACATTTGTATTAAGAACAGTTCTGTTCAGCAAATTTATTTCAGCTTTTGGTTAATTACTAAAGATTACTGAGAACAATCCAAAACAGCTACAGTATGTAGATTTTAAATTAAGCAAATAAAACATATTCACCCCAAGATATGTACTTGCAGTACAAGAGATTTATGATGCTGCATCTACAGGCAAAGTTGTAGCAACCTTTGTGTATTCCATAAATTCCTTGTAACGTGGGCTAAAGAAATTTTTCCCAACAGGATTAGCTTTTAGTGTTAGATCATTTTCTGTCTGAGTTCTCTCAAGTTTCACTGAGGGGAGTTTCACAAGATGAACATCATTGAGGGGAAAAAAAGTAATTATGGTATATACTTGTAGTGATGTATGAAGTAAGAGTGCAAATTTCTCAGGTTCTGAGAATTATTTTGTAATATAGGACTCCAAACAGAATAATTAATACCTGTTCAAAATTCTACTGTTTCTTTCTCCTGCCTCCGATGAAAATGCAAAACATTTTCCCTATCAGTTTTTACATCTATGGATACAAACAATAAAATTTATGCTGTAAATTAGAATCTGTTTTGTTCACATTGCCAGTAAGATGGTGAACAACATTTTTATATATACAGAGTGTAACCTGTTGGACAAGTACAAAGACATTTTAATCAGGCTATAATAGGTATTCTTTTTCTGTTCATTAAGATAAAGAAATGTTTGGCAGGCAAATGTTTCATTAGGTTGTAATTTGCTTTGATATGCAAATTAAGATGTAATTAGTTTTGCATTTCTGAAGAGGTAGAGTCTATGTGCTACACATTTTTATGTGTTGAGTAATGGAAGCTCAAGTAGAT
This sequence comes from Pycnonotus jocosus, assembly GCA_013400435.1. Classification (NCBI taxonomy): domain Eukaryota; kingdom Metazoa; phylum Chordata; class Aves; order Passeriformes; family Pycnonotidae; genus Pycnonotus; species Pycnonotus jocosus. Next base: position 178,652 of record VWYP01014128.1, read on the forward strand.
CCCTTTCTTCATCCCCAAAACCAACCTCCAAACCCCCACGCCATCCTCTTGTAAATATCCTTAAAACCAAGAGCCACCCACACCTTTCTCTCAGATAAATTCTTCAAAACTGACTTCAAAAAAGGAAATTACCTCAGAGGATGCCTGCTCAAGTTGCTTTATTTTTTGTTTGGTTTGAACTCTATTCTGCAATATTGGAAATCGTGAGACAGAAGGAGAAGCTGCTGTAAATAAACACAACTACAGCATCCATAGGACAGTTAAAGCAACTTCCAGCAGCTGTAAACCCCACTCTGAGAGCAGAGCCTGAGGTTAAGCAGGGCTGCGTTCTGGAAATGGGAGAATTAATGCCTCAACACACAGAGGGATCTGGAGTTATTAACAAGCAGCGAAGGAGGGCACGGTTAATTCTAATTCCTCTTTTTAACAAGGCAAGTAGGAAGTATAAAGATAGATTTGAAATTTTGAGTGATTTATTTGGCTCAGCCCACTACAATGGATCAGTAGGAATGAGTGGAGTAAGCTGTGAAACAAGCCAGGACATCACAGGTTTTGGGACACATCACAATTTATGAGCCACTTATCTGGGGTTAGGACCTGTCAGTGTTGTATCTTCTGAAAGCCATTTTGTTAGAAGAAAATAACTCTTTCTCTTCATTTAACCAGAAACCTGGAATATTTTAACCTATGAAAGGTTAAAATATTTCAGTTGAGGGTCTCAGGTTTCTTCTACTCTGAGCCAAACAGCAACTGATGTCTACCAGCTTCATCAGTGCTGTTGAGGACTTCCTGATTTTAAGAAGAAAACACATTTTTCAGTGTTTTAAGGAAGTCTCAATAGGAAAACTTACACAAAAAAGAACTGTGAAAGAACTTTGTCAATAGCTATTTGAATAGGAATCCCCCTTTTTACTTTTTTTCATTTCTGCATCCATTCATGAGCATCCCATCATTTCAGTATCTCAATGCATTTGTTTTCAACAATGAATGAAAAGACAGAACTAAAAGTTGGCTATAATGCCAGGAGGAGCATCTCACAAACCCTCAAAATCTCATATAAGTATTTTAAGGTGCACATTAATAGATGGATTTATTTTCATTCCAAGCCAGGCTGAAAGCTGTCTAAAATAATTCACACAACAGAGCAGAAAAATCAAGATTTTTAACCAGGCTCCACACTGAAAGTGAGAGACTGATCTGCTTTTCTCCTCAGAAAGGTTTAACACAACTGGATACCATTGTGGAATTATTGTATAATCCTGTATTCTCGTTCCAACACTCCAAGCCAGTGTGAACTTTGCCAGTGTTCTCCTACTGAATGTCTAAGTGCCACTCCAGCAAAACAAACATTTTACTTCAGCCTGAGTTGCCTCTGCAGGACTTTTGGGCTTTTGCAGGGAATAAAGCACTGTTTCTAAATTGGACTAAATCCACATGTTAAGGACAGCAGGAGCACTACAAAGTTGAACCTGTACATCAGAGGAGCTCGCTCATGCTGCCAGGTGACAGATGTGCATTTGTGATTTTTTGACTCAATTTTAACCTTGCCCATCTTCATCCAGGCTGACTGGACAGTACCATGCACGGAATGCAATTATTGAGCAATAAAATTAAAATGTAGTTTTTAATACAACAACCAGTGCAGCATTAGCACGTGTTTAAATCAATTTTATCCACCATTTTTATTTTGTGATCTGATAAAACAGGAAAATTTGGAGATAAGCAAAAGAGCCAAAGCTGGCCAGGAAGCACCCAGAAATCCAGAGACAAAAGCCCTCTCAGAGGCTGGGCTTCTTCTCAGTTTTGCTGCTAGGCTGATCCAGTCACCTTTCAAGAGATAAGGAGGGAGCAGGAAATTATTCAGTAATGAAACAGCAGGTCTGAATTTGAAAGAGGTGAAGAGGGACAATAAAAAGTGATATTAGCCCATAAAATTGAGGAACTCTTGTTATTTCTAGGTGATAATTTTGGCTTAACTCACTCAGAGCAAGCACAAACATGAGGGAGCAACAGCACGAGCTGGAGATGAGGATGTGCCACTGCTCTGAAGCTGCACTGGCATTTATTTCCCAGTTCCTTGCATTCACTTCCCCCTCAAAAGCAGCACCTGCCAGAAGTGTGCCCAGTGTACTCACATGCTGCCACATGACAGCTTCAAAGCAGGTAACAGATGTCACTGGAGAGTAACAAGAACTCTCTTTACATCTAATCAGTGCCATAGTGCCTTTCAAATGCATTAGTGGCACTTACAGATCATCCACAGCTTTCGGGGTTTAAGATAAATCATTCTTCAGAACACATGCATCTTTTATCCCACAAGCCTGAAGTGCTGAGATCTATCACACTGGGAATTTACTATGCATATAAACAGAAGCACAACGTTCAGAAAACAAGAGTTTACAGGGATCTTTCATCCTGACACTACATATGGAATGTAGCAAAACATTCCGTTCCCCTCTGGTTTTATTTTCACTACCTGAAAGAGGAAGATGACATGGATTTAATGAAATTGCACATGTTCTATCAAGACACAACTCAAGAGAAGAGGGCTGAAAATGAAAAGCTTCAAGTTTTGACAATGGAAATAATGAGGAGACATTCACAAGAGATAAGGAATGAATGATACTTATCTACAGAGATTTACAAGTGTGATTTGTCATGTTCTGAGCAGGTCTGATTTTATGCCTGTCAAACTCAATAGAAATACTCCCCTGAACTCTACTGTGTTTAGGTGCAAGCCCTTAATCTGTAATCTTAACAGGATCTACAGGCTAGAATTTCAAGCTAGAAATTCTGGACTTGAAATGGGATCTCAGTTTGAGTGAGTTGCTCTCCAACTTTCCAAGATATATATTGGCTAGACCATCAGTGCAGTCTTTAGAAAGACATTGGATATTGATTTAAAGATAAGCTGTCTTTCAGTCACAAGACTGAAACAGAAATTCCCATTTCAGATCTAGAGAGACCCCACGGAGGTCACCAGCTGAACCAGTTCATTCTCTCCTGGAAACTCCTTGAGGGCTGTGACCGAAATAAAAATGTTGATTGAACTTCTCTAGTTTGTTTGCAACAGAAGAAAAAAGACAAAAAGGAATCAAATCAGCGTCGCCATGAGGTGTTTGTGGCTGTCACTGCTGCTCCAAGGGAGCGCAGATGAATCTCATTTGCAAGGGAAGAGCTGTGTGAGAGCAGCGGGCCGGCACACACGGGATGACAACCCAAGTGCTGTGCTCAAAACAAACAGCACCAAAGCTCCGGCACAGCCACAGCTCACGAGCTCTGCCAGCAGCCTGCAATAAAAATAAAATTGTTTCTTCTGTCGCGCTCTCCCTTTGATAAGCTTTCAAGCACATTGCAAACATGAATTAATCAGTTCTTGGATCACTCAAGGCACGAAAAGATGGCTTGGGCAGAGACAGGGGAAACAGGATGAGAGAGTCTGACTGCTCATGCTGGAGAAGTCATCAGCTGCTAATGTAACTCTACCCTACCCCAGATTGCAATGGAAGAGCTTGGGATAGTCCACTAGACATTAAGGCACAACATATTAAGGGATGCTTTTTAAAATATCATCCCACATCATCCTGTATTTATTATCAGCCCAACTCTGCTGCAGCAGAAACATTTAGGACTTTTATTACAGGCTCACACAGCTGCACAGGAAGACTGGTGACACATCCTTTGTGCAATGTCACCCTCAGGCTTTGCTCAAATTTATTACAAAACGCTCTATAGAAATTCTCATTCTTCAGTCACCAGCTTTACAGTTTTATTATTGCTTCAAAACACCCACACAAATGTATGGCTTCAAACTAACTCCATTAAAGCAAGAGATCTCCTTAGCTTTGTGGTGAATTCTTAGTTTCATAGCTCTAACACAAGTAGCAATAATGTGACTTTTTTGCTGTTTAACCTTAGCAAACATATTTTAGCTTTAATGCACCTGTCAAGCCCATGATTTTTTTCAAACACAGAATCATTTTAATACAAATTTGCAAAAGGCTATGTCAGACATTTAACTGATAATGATTTAACTTCTCTTTTACGAGTTTTTGTAACAGAAGCAGCGCTGCAGACAGATGTAGACAAGGTCTTGAAGTGCAATTCAAACAACTAGGATTAGTGATGAGAAACTGCACAATTGAAGTTAGAGACGTGACCCACTTCACCAGCACAGCAATCTTAGCTGCTGTCAGGAAACTAGGAAAAAATACCTTTGCAATATTGGATTTCAGCAGCCCCACAGAAAATATTCTTTTTGATGTATTATTACTAAATTACTTCTGAATATCTGCACTAAAGCATGAATTTATATTTTTTTAAAGTTACGTATTTTCAGTAGAAATGAGAATCTTAATTGGTTTTGTTGGTGGTAATGGATGGCAAGAAGAGTAAAGCTTTATTTCACACATTAAGCAGAAAAAATATATCTGAAAAAGAGAGGAGCATGCAAATTTACACCATGCTCGTGTCTACTTCAAACTTGTAGCACAAAATCCTTCTAAAGGAAAAGAGATCCCAATGAGTTTTCAAGTTTTTAATCAGCCAGTGCAAGTATGGGCACATGAGATTCTCTCATCCTTGAGTTCTTCAAATGAGGGCTCAATCTCTTTATAACAATAAATCTAAACAAGAGAATTACTTGATATCATGATAAAAATATGGCACTCCCAAAGTCATTGAATTTTGGATTTTTTTCTCAATGCAATTTCTTTCAGAAACTCCTTTAGTTACACATCTTAGACCTCACCATTAGTGTCCCACCAGTCTACTTTAGAAACTGTTTCAGCTGCTGGCTTGGGCAATAGAAAGTCACAACAAGTCCCTCCATTCTTTTCTAGATGCTATGAAAAAAGGTTTATACATCTCATCCACTCTAAAGTTTTAACTCTGCGCCTTACAAAATGAAAATTTAACTGTACTCATCTTGACAAAGTGGAAAAATACCTATATGCAGCAGTCACATAATCCTAGTAGCTGCTATGCTTGCTGCTCACACTGTATTAATATATAATAAAAAGAATGTTCTGCCTTATTGATCTTCAGACCACAGCTAAGAGCTCTAATGCTTCAAGCATACCAAAGATGTTTTGCTCTTTTCCTCATTCTCTCCCTTTTGCTTGGGTACATTATGCTAACCTCTGCAAAGTGGCTTTTATTGCTTGATACGTCGTTGGTCTTTTCACCTTGAAATTGTTGACAGGAGAATGGAATGCTCTGTGTTGTATTTTTAATCTCTATTCAAATATACATCTTGCTGTTTTTCACCCTGTCAAGTTAATCCCTTGGAAGTATCATGAACCAGCAGTGAGGTATAAAACTGCAGAAGTGCTCAGTGTGGGACAGAGCTCAGACGTGCCAGGCATCTGCACGGGAGCCTTGTCTCTCCCTCGGAATGGGCAAAGAATTCCTTTGGGCTTTTTGTTTGTCATCCTAAACTGAAAGCTGTCTTGGTGATAAGGTGACTTGAAATAGAAAGCCTTGCATAGGAAGCAGCCTCCCTTTGTGCTTTCCAGGATCAAGTGGAGGGGTTTTTTTGTTTGCTTGCTTTCATTGTACTTTTCTTTACTCACTTCACAGCTATTGCTCTCTAGGATTTTAATTATAAGCTGCATAGAGCCTAATATTCCTTTTTCTGTGCTTTTACTATGTCTCACTCGTGTTCTGAAATGTTCTTATACAAGAGAGATGACAAAAAAGCCTTTGAAAACGCTGGCACACAGAGCAGATTCTATCACAGGGCAGCGATCAGCTGCTCTGCTCCCACCAGCACACGCTCGGGAGATCAAAGCAGCGTTAAGATTGTGATTCCTCCACGGATCCATAGGCAGGAGCAGATGAAGGTCACTCTTTCATGAGATGTGTAGAGGATACCATCACACTCTAATTCATTCAAATCACACACAGAATTTGCTGTGAGGATTTCCTGGCTGCAGAGCAAGGAGATCCTTAGATCTGTGAGGGGCATTGTGCCTTTTGATGTACCCGGGTTTGAAGGGCAACTGGAGCAACTCCTGTCGAAGAAAATGAATTGCTTTGGTTTCCACAGCCACCCTCACCCTTCTGTAAAATACAGGGAACTTGCTTAGATGTTACAAAGCCACATTAATCAAAGTTTCACGAAGTATAAGTCAAGAAACAAAGAAAGATACTTTAGTTTCTTGTTTAAGATTGTTCATCACTGGTGCTACATTATTTATCTTTGTTCATGTTATTTTAAGTAAGATGCAATCTATGCCAAAAATACAGCCTCTAACTTCAAAATAGTAAGCATGGACAGGGAGTCTTTAATGAATTTTTAATGATCTTTCCCCCTTGCTCTCCAGGACATGCTACTTAAGTTGGGCTCACAGGAAAAAGGGAGCTATTCACAAATTTCTCTTCCACACAATGGACTTGGCAGTGAACTACATTGAGAGCCTGGTGACAAAAGTAGCAAAAACAAAACATCAACAAAAAAACCCTACAAAAATAAACCCGAAACAAGTCTTAATCTAGAAATATCAAGAATTCTTGTTGTGCACTCTCAGCTGTGCCCTGAGGCTTCATGACAGTGAGAGTCCTCCATCACCTGGGCTCAAATTCCACTTCAGCAGTTTCCTATTCACTGATATGAAAGCTTCAGCAAGACCAGTTTTAATACAATAATAATTTCTATGTCCTTTGAATCAGGACCAAGATTTTGTAATGGTTGAAGCAATCCTGCAGCCATTGTCTCCATTTGAAGCTGATGTTAAAAAAAAAAGACAAAAGTTGAACTCTTCAAACAGATTCTCTCCTTGATTTCCACTGCAGGCTGTCACTCTGTTCCTCTCTTGTGAGGAACAATTTTATCCTACTGCTCATAGGAAGAGCAGTAGGATATAATTGAAGTTGAATTAATAGCAGGTATTATGTGCTAATGCAATCACACTGATATTAACTGGACACTGAGCATTGGAATATATTTTATGTTAGGTTTTAATCCATTCCTGTGACACATTTTAATGCTTCATTCTCTCATTTAGTGGCATAATATTTTCATGCATTCACATTCGATAAAACACTAAAATCTAAAGAGAAGCAGCATGCTAAGGGTTAAAGTACCTACTGTGGTACGAGCATTTAAATCCTTCTACAGGAGATAATTAGCTGGGCTTCTGGAATAAAAGTATGCTAAGGTTCCTACTGACACAGGGATTGGCTCACAATGAGAAAAATGATGGACCAAGCTTGGCTCAAATTGGTTCCAATTCCTCAGCCAACCAAGCAATATTAGCATTTTTCTATGATATCTAAATTAAAGGAAGAAATGTTTTGGACTGCATGCTTTGAATGAACCCACAGGGAAGGTCATGGGGATGCTCCATCTGTGCTATCTTCATCTAAGCAACCACTCACATCTATCATATACCATGCAATTAGAATTGCTATTGGGTTTTCATTTCCTTTTGAATGATCTACAGCTGTTAAAATGCAGCGCTTTTGAGGGAATATGCTGATTTGATTAAGGTTTTGTCAGAAAAACATTCCTTAGCTCTACATCTTGGGATGGTACAAATAGGAATTTCTGGGCAGCCAACAGATCAAAATTTAGAGCAGTTCAGTTAAAGCTCTCCAAATTTTCTTTTCCTGCTGGCTATTCAAGAGTGTCTATATTGATTGCTTTAAGAAAAAAAAAATTAAAATACCTTTAGGACTTGGGATCATAACGGAATGCCAAAGCAAAACCAATAAATTCCCAAATACTTTCCTGAGAAAATGATTTCCTATGAAAACTCATGTTAAAAGTACTTTGACCTGAGCTCTAAAATTTACAATCAAATGCTCTTTGCTGAATCTTGTGAGAAATTACACTTCCCACTGCTGGCAATTATGAGAAAAACTTCAAATATGCTTGTTTCATTTAAACCTTAAGGTTAAATATGCGTCAGGAACACAGAAATTGAAGATCAGGACTCCGTTTAAGCCTGACATCACTTCTGTTGAGTAAATAAAATTTTCATTGCTGTCTTAGTTATAACTGTGTTCCCATTCCCAGACAGATAAAAATATTTATGGTTTTACAAAATGTGTTGTGCTGCCAGCTCTGTTTATTGCTATATCAAGCATGGATGATGCATTAAGATTGTATAGCATGAACACCTACAGAAATTTAAAGAGACAAATTCAGGAAATACAGCAAAAGTGAGGTTGCAGTCAGAATGTAACTTAGAATAATCAACCCTCTCCTCCAGATTAATATTTTAGTTAGCAAAGCTGGAATCTTACTTTGAAATTCCAGCGGCCAGTCAACAATCCTTTTGTTAATTGTCCATTAGAATAATTATTTCTAATTTGTCACAACAGAGATATTGTGAAAGAACAATTCCCAATGGCCAGAATGAACGACCTAAGGAACATTTTCTGGTTCAAATACACCCTAGTGAGCAAAGCAAACACTGTGCATGGCACCAGAACAAACTGGGCATGAAATATTCACCACTTTTCCCTCTGCTTCACACAGATCTTCCTCAAACCTTCAGACTGGTGTAAGTCAATCTGGATTTTGGCATCCCAAGGGTGGAATAACAAACCTGAAGAAGAGCTCTGCACTGCTGCAGTTGCAAACCCTGCTCCAGGCAGGTAAAAAAAGAGGGGCAAAACAAAGAAGAAGAAATCAGTCCCTATGAAATGAGGGGCACAGCACCTGTCCCTGCCTTGCCTCTCAGAGTTGAGCTGTGAGAGCCATCAGCAGCCCTGCAGGGAGCACATCAAGCTCTTGAGAGAGCTCAGGAGCCCTATTCTCATCTGCCTCAGCTTTTGTGGAGTCTCCTTGCCCTCACCAGCCCCCTGGCACCGAAGAAATTCACCTCCTTATTCTCCAGGGTGACTCCAGTGCTGGCACGGAGGTGAGGTCACAACTTATCTGGGAAGAAACTCTCAAAATATGGACAAAATGCCTCCAAAAGTTGTCTTTGCTCATACTTTTCATTAAAGGGGTTTCTCACTCTCTAAATTGTTCTGTACACAGTGATGCATCTTTTGGCATAGAGTACCAAAGGTCACCAATTTTTTAAGCTCTATGAAACAAGATTTGTCTGTCCCCCAGATTAATTTGTACAATAGTGTAGGAAGAAAGCTCTCTGCAATGAACATGGCTGCCTGTATTGTAAGAGGCAGCTCAAAAAATAAGCCATGAATTGGCATTCAGATGTACTGGAGAAAGCCTTGCCAAAATGACAGCAGACAAAACAGCATCTATGCTAATGCGTGACACAAATGATATTACACAAAAAATCTTTTAAAATAAAATAACATCCAGTTTGACCATTCCTTACTGAAAAGCAAGAAATAGCAAACATTTTTCTAGAATTATGAAGAAAGAAGACATATAGATAAATATAGGTATTTACAGCCTTTAGCTAGTTGCAATTTTAGGGAGATTTACTATAATATTCTACTGTATAATACTACTGTATTCCTGTCCTTCACTCTAAAGCTTAGAGCATCTTTTGTCTCATTCCATGTGTGTTCAAGGCACACACTGCCAGATTCAAATGATCAAATAAATTCAACCAAAAAAGAATTCCATTGTCAGAATGCACCCTTCCAGCCACAGTAAACTTGAGGGGTTTGCCTGACTGCTGAGAGAGTACAAGGAATGGAGAAACCACCAACACACCATGAAAAGGGAAATTGGGAAGGCCAGCTACAAGGACCACAATGCATGGATGAGGTCTAAAAAGGGCACTGATGCATGAGATATTCATAGGACTAAACAGCATAGCACTAATGGAACCCACATGTTCCAACTCCCCTTACATCAGCACAATCCATCCCTAACTCTGGAAGGCAAGGAGAGCAGAAGTGAAGAACAGAAAGAAAACTTGAGACAGAGATGACAGCAAAAAACTCAAAGCCTTTCTCAACTCCAAATGCATCAGCTGAACAAAGGCAGGTAATGACAACAAAAAAGGAGTGCAAACAGAAGTTTCATGTCAATATGTATCACCTCTACTCCCTTTTCCAACTCAACAGTTTGACAAGCTTTGAAATAAGCTGGGTAACTACAAACATGGGTATCAATGAAAATGTAACCAAAGAGAAAAAGCACTGCCACATCACAGTTTTCAAGAGGCAGCTGAGCACTTCCAACCTATTCATACTCCAAAAAGAAAGGATTGTCAATGCATGTTTTGATTTTTCAGAAGAATCACAGTGATATGTTCACGCACTGCATTGCATTTTAAATTACTAAGCAGCATAAGCATGTAGAATCCTGATTGCTCTAAACTGAGTGCAGGCACAGGCAAGTCACAGAGATATTTCTCTGAAGTTCACCTTTGTTATTTTTACTAAGGCTAAGCCTAGAGAGCTGCTCTTCCTCTTACTTCCCTTCAACAAATATTAACACCTTGAATAACAGTCACCAGAACAAATGAAACCCAGCTAAATTAAAATGAATAAGTCAGCAAAAGTGACTCTGCGTGTCTGTAAAACTCCAGTATCTGTCATCACAGATGACTCAGCAGAAGATCGATGCTCTCACTGCAGAGCCTTGGGAATTTCACAGCTCAGCCCATGCTGAGCCTTTACAGGAGCAGTTTCACATGCCCAATTACAAACAGGTACAAGGAGAAAGTGAGAGACAGGACATGACAGCAAAGATGCTGGTGGGAGTTGTTTATGAGCGCCATAAACTACACGGGGAAACATTGCCCTTCCACAGCAGCCAAAGGTAATTTCCAAGCAAGACAATGGAGATGATCTCATAAGTCATAGGGGGCTATTCACATATCCATTAATCACGTCACAGAACATGCCCTGGTGTCCTGTTCTCCCAGTTGAAGTGGCAGGGATAACCTTCCAAGGATGACTACACCTGTAAGAGACTCAGGAGATCACCAAAGCCACAAAGCTTTCACTCTGTGTGCAGCTGGTGAAGGTGTGACAATTGCTGAATACACACCTCAATAATGTGCCCAAACCACAAAACCCAAACCAAAGCTCACCAGCATAGATGGTGACAAGGGGCAGATCAAGAGTAATTCCTCACTTGTTGAAAAGATGAAGGTAATTGCATTCAGTCATTGGGAACAGCAATCAGGATACTCTATCATGTCCCAGGGAGAAGTGAATCCCATTCAGAATTTGTTGACAAGGCTGGTGCAGTTGTTGCTGCACCCTGGCATTTCAATTCAAGTGAAAGGCTCATGGTTTGAAGAGAAACCAACTCAAGGTTCATTCCCCAAGTCTGGAAAGAAAAATTTCTGGCTGTTCTGCAACCAGCACAGGAATGGCTCTTTATCCCCCTTTTGGCACAGTCCCTCTAGCTTTGTGTGCCATCTCTCTGTTTGATGACAGTGGCATTTCCAGAAGGCTGTACCCACTAAAGCACCAGTATGCTGCATCCATGGAACAATTGCTGTGGGCACAAAAGTGCCTGGACCCAAAAAACAGTTGTCCTGGGGGAGTCAACAGCACATGGGAAGATATCAGGCTATAAAACCTGTCCCTCTTCTCACAAGCTCTTTCCTCCTTGACCACAGGAAAAAAAGAGGCTTGTTTGAGAGCTAAAGATACCTTTGTAATTTCTCAAATCTGCTCCACTTGCAACAATGTCAGTTTATATTTAAACAAAACATTCACTCCTGTTAGACTATAGACATCTGTTCTGAGGTGTTCAGGCTGTACCAAGGGCACGGGCATCACCAGCCTTTCCAAAAGCATGTTCTTAATTGCATACTTAATGGCTGGTAAAAGTACAAAATTGATGCATAAACAAGCAGCTGCTTCATCTATCTGGAACCTATTAAATTATAGCAATCAGAGAAGTCATCTGTTCTGCCAATCCTTGTGCTGAAAGCACAAAACTACAAGTGCAAGCCAATAGTTTTCACATGCAAGGAACACCAGAGGAGGTTATGAATGGAAGGATTTTGGCCATATTTCAGTCAGGGCTGCTCAAACAGAACCATTCTGTCTCATAAACCTAATCCAAGGGGCTTTGCCTTCAGGTCTATAGAAAGGAACAGCACAAATTTTGCTTTTAATTGAAGATTGGCAGAGAGAGGTCTCCAGGGGGAAGAATCATGTTCAACCAATTAACTAAGTTAATATAATAAAAATTCATCTTGAAGAGAGAAGAATTAATAGTCACCAACTCTCAGGTGAATGTCCAGCTATGAAGCCAAAATGGCTCTACCTCTTACCACAGCAGTCAAATCCTCAGCAGAATTGCACAGATCATGTCTCCTGCCTCTTCAAGTGATCCCACATTAGGACAGCATCAGTATGTGGTCCAGGTGTGATGGAGTGTGTGCACAGAGGGAATGAAGCTCCTGTGTCCAAGAGCAAATGCTTATCTCTATTTTTAAAAGTAATTTGCTAATGCAATAGTGAATCCCACAGCTAGGTGTTGATAATTTAGACATAATCTACCTCAGGCAACAGCAAGGCTGAGAAGTGACCTTCTCCATGCCAGTCAGCCCCAATTATGCTTTGTATGAAAATATTTTCTCACCTGTATATCTAAAATACAGATACATTCCTTTCTGCAGTGTTCATTACAAAACCAGAGAGGAGGCTCAAATCAAGTCCTGATGCCAAGGCACGTTTTGAAACAGAGCCTCAAAGTCAGAAAAGTGGAAAGATGCAAATATAAGTAGTTTGATTAAATGTTCAGTGGGTAACTTTAGAGGACAAGAGAGGGAAAAAGCTTATTTGTTTCCATGTTAGATGAAGAGGAAAAATTCATAATCCATGGGCAACAGACTACATATGACACAGACTAAAGGAGTGTACTTGCACGGGCTAAAGGACACCAGTCTTTCCTCAGGAAAGACCCATTTGTCATATCTAATCCAATTTTTGCTTCTGAAAAAGACAGTCAGGAGGGCACTGTCAAGGTGTTTTGGCACAGTGATTGATACCTCCTGACAGCAGCTGCTCAGCCTGGAAGATGTGGCCTCCTAGAGCACAAGGATTCAGCTTCCCCACCAGCTGCCACACGCTTCCTTCTCATATGCAAGGGCTTTGAATTAGCGTAAATAAGCCAATCTGTTGTTAAACTGACAGAGTCAAGTGCCTCTTTTTACTCAAATTTCATAGGAAAAACTGGCAGGTTGGAAGCAATAGGGACATCCTGGGGCTCCTGTTGAGCAACAGTCACGGCTGGTCAGGGTGTGTGACATGGTGAATAAAGAGCACAGCTGGGATCAAGCTGTAAGTTGTACATCTTTCCTCATGTATAAAGCGGCTGTTCATCATGTAAGCATCAATCCTTAGCAATAAATATTAAAGATTTGTGTACATGAATGTTGCCCAAATCCCAGAAGCCTCATTCCAGCAAAATCTCATTGACTTTTTGGTCAGCATTTAACAGAACACTAAAAGAAAAGCCCTTATGTGTTTTCTGAGATGAATGTGCAGCCAGCCTGGAAAGAAGCGTGTATGAACATTTCATTAACAAATTTTCACTCAATCCGTAAATATGCATAAATATTTGGGGCTCAGTTTTTGTCATTTAGAGCCTGACCTAAAGTCCTCTGAAGTCAGTACTGAGATTTCCATTAACTTCTCTGGAAGCTGAGTGTGTCACCTAAGCTGGGAAGATAATGAAAATGAAAATAAATTATATGCATTGAATATTTTTAAGGTATGATAAAGTTAACAGGGAAGAAACGTTATTCTGTCAGCTCTAATCTTTATCCTCATCTATGTACTTCTTTTCCCTTGGGAAATCTGTAATGCTAGTAATAATCTGTATTTATTTACTTTTTAATTCAAACCCACTGGTTCCATTACACGTTACAAGGTCGCAAAGGAAAGGAGCTGTTTGCTGCAAGGTCCTGCACGTTTGGTTGATGTTCTCCTCTTGCTGTGTCAATCAAGAAGTTACACTGAATAAATACAGCTCTCTTGGAAAAACAGCTTAAGAGCACTTAAAATATAAGGGTAGTAAAGCAAACAGCCTGCTAATCCTCCAAATGCAAATAAAGGCTCAACATCCAAACAGGCTTTTTCTCCAGGCAATTATATGGCAAATGCACACACAGGCCTTTGAAGTGCCAGCTCTTATGACATTTTATTTGCATAAAAAAATCTCTCAATAAACTTTTCTTTGCACAGACCACAGTAAAGCACAATGTATGGCTGTGTGAGTTGTACTGTAGTACCCCCAAACATTCTATAGATTTACTCATCTTGTAATCCATTCAGTGTTTATTTATTTATTCCAACTCAACCTGGTTTTCATGGAGCTTCAGAGTAGCATCCATAGGATTTGCCCACAGGTGGAACACCACTGCTCCAAACTGGTGTCCTGTGAAATCTGTCACAATTTACAAGCACTCAGACAAAACATTCCAATTGCAACCCTCTGAAACAGCAGCAGAGGAACCAGCCAATTGTTTCAGTTATAAGGAATTATTAAAATGACTGATCCTGGTAGGTTTTGGGCATATATATACAAGTTTATTGCCCAGCCTATTAGAAGATACAAGTCATCCCACTTCCAAACTTGTAAGTGGCATTACCAAGGAGTTATACTCAGCGACATCAATCTTGCTTTAATAAGTTCTTCAAGGGGGAAGGTGAGTTTTAATTAAATGAGCAGAAAAGCCTTTCCAAAGAGTCTCTGGTGCTTTCAATTATTTCAAAGTTAATATATGACAAGTTTTCCTATTGAAACTTTTCTTTGAATAACAAAAGCAGAAGTTAGTTTACAATGGTTGATGATTTATGAGGTTGCAGCTAAATAAAAATGTCACAGTTGGTTTGGTTCAGTGTAACCTCAACTCTGCCATAACCACCATGAACAGAATATTATGCACACCCCACTGAGAACTACAGAGAGACTAACAGCAATTTTAGTAGCCTTGTTAATCAACTCTTTACCAAATTAACTCACACTATGTGTGTATCCTCAGCGATCTCGTTGCTCAGAGCCAGAAAGAGTCCCAGAGCAAGGTTTGACATGGTCTGTCAGTCCCTGCTGTGAAAGATGCTGGATGTTTCCCTGGTGATTCTGATGAACCACGTTTCACAGTATTTCCGTGCTCTTTAAAGATATTAAAATATCTAATTTGAAATTATGGTTATCTCGTCATACCTCGAGTCTGCATAGCTGATACTCTTAGGGAGAGTAATGAGGAAACTTCCTTTAATTAATTCAAGAGCCTGAGTAAATTGTAGCTAAAGAAGTTCCTATAATTTCATGGCAGTAGTGCTTTTTCACTTCAGTTATGTTAATATTATATTCAGATGTAGGAACAATACATGCATTTTACAGTAGGAGCCAAAATTTCACTTTCATGCTAAAGGAGAAGCCTTTTTTCCCTATAAAACCAGGTTACCTGCACAGGAGGCTGAAAATAACAGCACCAAGAGACAAAGAAAGGAAAGAAAAGGGCAAAACCAGTTTTATCCTCCCTGAAAACAGCAGATTAAAATAGAAAAAGAGAAAGCAGCAGAGAAAGCTTTCAACTTCTGATTGTCTTTCCATAAGAGCATAAACTGCCATAAGTTGCTGGGACCAGCTCTACAGGCAGCAAGGAAGACAAGAGATTTCCTTTCATCCCAGCTTTCCCTTGCCAGAATGGTGTGCCCATGACAGGGAAGGGACAATTTGCCCAACATTTCATTCTGAGGTTATGGGAAGCCAGCAAAGAGGAAACTCTTGACCTTCCCAGAGCAGGCAGCAAGATGAGAAGGGATCTCAGATCCTCCCACACTCTGTTCCCTGGTCTCACCACTGGGAGTTGGCTCCTAGAGCTCACTGCTGAGACAGAGGAGCTCAACATCTCTCACTGCTCCCCCTCCCCACAGACTTAAATTTCACATTTCCAGCTTTAACATGGCACACTTGTATTTATGGATTCCCAGAGAAAGGTTTACAATTTAAAACTGCACAGGATTGCAGCAAGAAGGAATCTAAAAATGTCTTCAAGTGAATGGTGCGGATTTAAGACTGAAAGTTAACAAAACCTGACAGATATCCCTAAGCTGTTGAAAAGTTTGGCAATTGCTATATGAAGTTTTAAGATGAAATGAATTATGATTTCTATGAAGAATGAAGCTATTAAAGGATTGTTCTTACATCATGGAAAGGACTACAAACTGTTGGAGCATGGTAGTCTGACTGCTCCTGGCTCAGCACTGAAAAAGAAAACTTCTCAGATAAGCAGATCAAAGGCTGTGTCTGTCAATGCTTTTAACAATCATGTCAGTCTGAGAATGGCCACTGATCTTCCTCTATCCTTAAGTCTCCCTCTCTCTCATTAAAAGAATTTTCAGCTATATAAAAACATTTTTCAGAGGACAAAACTACAGAGAACATGCAGCAAGTGATCAGTGTCATGCACAGAGACAGTGAAGAAACAGAAACTAAGCTTGTTACAATGACAAGTTTCACAAAATTTAATTAAGAAAGCAAGGACTAATCTTGCACTTTGCTGATTCCAACTGGTCACATCTGTTGGAACCAATACCAAAATTCATGTAAAAAACAGGAATTGTAGCAGATATTTAAAATAACTCTCCTACATTATTCCCAGCTTCAAAGTGGAGCATTTGGAATGATGTGAAGGGCTGGAATAGTTTCTACTTGTCTCATATTCAAGCCAAGAACCTAGTGAAGGTGTAGTTTTCCCATTTAGAATTTCCATAGCTGGATATTTTCAGGATGCTCCATTTGTAGAAACCTTTTAATATAAAACACTAAAGTAAAAAGTTCACTAATTTGAACCAATTTAAACTTCTAGCAGCTGTTTAATAAAACTGCTAATTAAACATCTCAAAACTCTGACAATAAGGAACACTGTCTGGATTTTTTTTTTTTCATTTTTTTTTAAAAATTTGAACTTCAGTTTTTAAACCAGATGATCCTTCTACCAGCAACACCTTGCTCCATCTCAGCCAAGCAAGCAGAACAGAAAACAGCAACCCATCCTCTCCAGCTGCCATCTCCCCCTACTTTTCCATCCATGACGAGCAGAATTTTACCAGCTTGGCTGCCATGGACTCGCTGTGGCATGCACTGACATTCACACCTGGTACCCAGCCTTCAATTAGTCATTCACAGACGCTGAATTCGTGGCAGCAAGGTCAAAAGCCAACTTTTAGCAGGTATTAGTCGATTTGGCATGAGAACAGAGCAAAGATGCCAAGAAACCATTGAGATAAATTGTGGAATGAGCAGTTAGACAGGGGAAAAAGCCCATTTAAGTTCTTGTTGGTGAGAGCACAGGCTCTGCTGCGGGGCTCACAGGCACATTCCTGGTGTGAGCATCAGAAGTGGGCTCTAGGCTCCTTTGTAAAAGGATTTGCAGAGAGTGTAGTTTGTCAGTGTTTGTTAGTGTTTGTTAATGGATGCTCACTGTTACCAGGAGAGCCGGGCAAGCCCCAGGCTCTGCTCTGAAGGTGTGCCCCGCACTCAGCACGAGATTTCCCAGTTCCTCGGGCACCCTGAGCCTGTCCTGGGCCATAGCAGTCATCACTTCTACCAGGGTAAGTGGGTGATATAAAAGCAGAGGGAGCATGGCATTCATCTCTGGATTCTAAGGAGAAATGGAATGAACCCTTGACCCAGAGCTGCTTCTGGATCTTTATTCTTTCAAGCGTTAGACCCTTTTTGTTGTATAAATGGTATTTCTATTGAATATGTGCCCTCCTCCCCTACTCCTCTTTGCTATGTTCTAACCTCTTTCACACCAGTTCCTGAACATCCAGACAACTTTTGTTCAAGTGTACCTCTGGCCTGGCACTAGGAATTGCAAGGGGAAGAGGATGCACTCTGTAGTGGGACAAGTTTTAAAAAGCATCTTTCCTCAAGAACCTCTTCTAACAAAATAATCAAGAGGAGATAGATGAGAGATTGCAACACCCCGAGTACTTGAAGAGGCAGGTATCTAAACCTGTGTGTGACAGGGCTGTGACAGAGAGCTCTGCCAGCACTGCAGAACACTCCAAAGGCTCAATAAATCAGTATACAGCTTGTATAGTCACTGGTACTTTTCATGCAGCAGCTGGTTGTGCAGCAGAAGAGGCACCACCATCATCACTGTTGAAGTCTGAAGTCCAGTTTAGTTTCTTTCTGCAGATCATGAGCACATGGCCTAATTAGCTGTTTAGTGACTGGAGAAGCATGGAACCACCTCTTTACCTGGTAGTTTTAGTGTTGGCTTAGTTACAAGTGCTGTGTGTGTCTGTGCCTTTATTGTGCACCTGAATACTCAGTTATCATCATCATCCTCGTCTCCAAGAACAAATTGCATTGCAGCCTGTGATGTTTGCTTAAACCCTGCACTAAAAGGTGCTGCATTCCCACTGCATCAAAATAGTCAGAGTCAACCTTCCTCTTTTTAGGAAAAAAAAAATCTCTCCGTTAACAGAGAGAAAACAAGGAGTTCACCAAATCCTTCTAAGTGTTCCTTTGGATCTATTGAATCAACTTGAGACCTTCTTAATGCTCTCCCAAGGGCATCTGCCACATCCAACTGAGAATTACCACACGTTGCACAGGTCCTTGCATGCTTTCCTTTCCCTGTTTGCTTGCATCCTCTGATAGAGTTTGCATCCAATGCCAAAGCTCAGCACCTGCCAATGCTCCCATCCCAAGGGTTCTGTGGCTTTAGCTCAGCCCATTATTTTCCAGGTGCCAGGATTTGTCCCCTTTCTGCTGCTAGAACAGACATCTCCCTAGAGGAACACAGATCAACTGAGAATGAAGATGGAAGAAGCTTTTCAGACTAATAGGAAAATCATGCATTTTGTATGGTGAGAAACAAACGTTTGGATATCAACATTTAATTAGCCTAAATTAAGAATATTCTGAGAAAACATGACCCTTTCATAAGGCAAGTTCTAAAGCATAGTGTTGCTCCTTTCACTGAGGAAAGGATATTGGGTGTATAAACTGCATTATGGATGGTGGTAATTATTTTTTTTCTAACCCCTTTCTGCACAGATCCAGTAACTCATAGGTAGAAGCTGCTGCTAATGGCACTGATAAAAAACACTGAAACTGATGGCCCAAGCTGAATTACAAATAACATGCTTCTAAAAATTCAAATCTCTACAAGCTCACCCATAACTTGTGTTCCACTTGTGGATTTCAGCAGTTCTTTCTGAGGAAGAACCATCTGAACACTCAAAGATTTTATAGGAGTGTCTGTAGAATTATCCTTAAAAAGACACAGACTTCTGATTTGTAAGCAAAAGATTCCAGCAAAGGGCAAAGACCAGTTGTCTCTACTTTCCTTGCTCACAAAGCATATTGTTGCTTCTGAATAAGATATTTGGATCTAATTGTTAATAAATAACTGACAGCTTGTAGAAGACAAGCTGTGAGATTTGACATCATTTTGCCACTTGAGTTATTCATCCCATGTCTCACTTGGCCCATATTCATTGAAGTTGTAATTTAATGCAGGCTGACAGCATTAAAGCAACCTGGCCTTCAGAATATCAACCAGAGATGCATCCTGTGTCATAAAACAGAATAAAGTGTCATGCCTCTAAGTGCTATGATATAACATGTAAATAGCAAAAAAACAAAGACACAAACAAACCTCACGGGTCTCATTTTTTGCACCAGATTTAACATGTTATTTCAAAATATCTTCTCTTTTTTATCTGTGCCATAAGAGGTGGCACAGGGTCAAGGAAACACCACGTTGCAAAGGTTTACCTAGTGAAACCATTAAAATGCACGGGGTATTTGTGTAATGATTGCAAGGAGAAGAAAGTTAAATTATGCTCACTTGGTCTCTCCTCATACAGTTCAGAGGCCTGCAAACCAATTAGCAAAACTGTTTCTTCTTTTCTATTCATCAACCGAATCCTTGCAGTGAGATATTTGCCCAGTTCTCACAGAAAGGGAAACAAAACAAAGAGTGTAGAGAGCTCTGTTAACATTCTCATCCAGCATAACCAGCCTCTCGGGGCTTTCACTACACACTGATCCCTCCTCTTTCACAACTTGCATGCAGATGGGGACACTCTAAAGTCCCCAGTGAAGGAGTTTAGAGGTCTGGTACAGCCCAGCCTTCCCATCTGATGCTCACAGGGGCTTGAAAAATAAATGAGATAGCAGCTTAGATTATTCATGTTACAGAGCTTGTCAAAATCAGGCACACAGCTTCATGATACCGGCAGAAGAAAGAAGCAGATTCCTAATTTAGATGCTTTCATTTGCCTGCTAAAGGCTGAATTACCATTGGAAAGCCAAGGTATCTAACTTAGGCTCTTAAATCTGGATGGGATGAATACATTTCCTTCTCCAATCTTGCTCTCAAAGCTGCCTTTTATTCACTAATTGGTGGGTGTCAGAAGGGAGCAAAACAGGAAACACCATTAGGAAATCTGCCTGTGAATTCATACAAGTGTCACCAGCACATTCATGAGATTCAGGTGCAGAGTCAATACCTTGAATGGTCCATGCTAAGCTTGCTCAGATTGATCTAATGCCTTGACAAGTTCTCTGGGGTTTACATCAGTGTTTGTTATTTACACACACAGTGGAAGGATTCCACAGGTCAGGGCCAATCCATGCACAAATTCAGAAGCAAAAATCTCATGGCCCAGGTATGAACACAACAAATAATTCAGAGAGGAGTGGAAGGTAGTCTGAATTAGTGCTGCTTGCCAATAACTCCAGAGTGCAGTTACTGATTCCTTACAACACAGAGGAATTTTAAAGAATAGTTAAATGAGGATAATAAAGTGGATTTGCAAATGGTTGCAGGTAGCTCCTCCTGGGTCAGTGACAGCATAGGAGAAAGAATTTGCACCACTGTTCTTATCACGAATAGAAGAAAGAGCTGACATTTCAATAAACAGGAGCAGATATTGTAAAAGTGTCCAAACCCCATGAAAATCTTGCTTCTTCCTCCAAATAAGAAATACAAGAACTGCTTTGAAAAGATAATCAATATACTGGGTTCCTGACACAGAATGTCCAGATTCTGCTGTAATGCAAGAAAACAAGCAAATGCTGGAATTATAAAAATCTCCACACCTGACTATTAATGTCATTAACATTGAAACATTAAAACTTTCATTTAACAAAGCCATTAAATCTCTTCAGAACACAGGCACAATTCAAGCCCAACTCACTTGCTACAGCCAAGTTCATGAAGTTTAGAATTGCTTTAATGGTGAGATCAAAAAGGTCTCCCTCTCTGTTACTTTTGTACACTGAAAGAACCTTTTTTTTTTGAAAATAAATATCATGGCAAGTATCAAGTAGAATGCCCTCCACAGTAGCAGCCCTCTGACTGGGGGACGGATGCAGCAAAATAGAAAGCCTTGCTGTATTACCTTGCTGATACAGAAAGCCACATTCAAAGCCCATCAGCTGCAGGCTGCATGATGACACAAGCTACCAACAGCACTTGGGAAATTATTGAAGTTGCAGTCAAAACATTTTGCCATCAAAAAGCCAGAATGACTTACAGGGAATGAAAGGCATAAGGAGAAATACTCACAGCATATGAAAATTTTCCAGCTGTTTATAAGGTATCAAACCCTTACTTTCAGCTTGTGGTTGTGCCAGAGAGTTATTTCCCTTGCAATATACAGATTTTATTTTTCTCATTTTTAAAGTAAGACTACACACCAATTCAGTTTGTAACATAAATACATCCATAAGGAGAACACAGAACTCTGGCAAGGAGGACATTGCAAATAACAAGATCACCACAGACTCGTAGAATATTTGAGATTGGAAGAGGACTCTGGAGGTCAATTAGCCCAACCTCTTCCTCAAAACTTCAAAGTCAGACCACATCCTTCAGGGCCTCCTCCAGTTGAGTTTTGAAGTCTAACAAAATATCTTTCTCTCTCTAACAGAGAGACAGTGAAATATCTACCACAGATCTCCCAAAGGAAGTGAATTAAAATCTTACACAAGTAAGTTTTGCTTGCTTTGGTTAAAACAGATTAGAAAAGCAGCCATAAAAAAGTTCTGGATGTGATTACCCTTGGCATGCGTGCTCTACACCAAATAAATCTTTGCTGTCTTACCCAGTCTGAGATAAAATAACCTACACTAAAGCACCTGCTGCCTTTTATGGTTTTATTGGCTACAAGGCACTGAAAAGGTCCCATTGACTTTCAGCTCTGGGACCCAGGAACCCCAGAGATACCCATGATCTCTATTTCTTACACAGGGACCATTGGACACAAACACAAAGAACAAAAATAAAAAGTCCTCATGGTGCAAATGCTTAGAGGCAGCTGGTTCTATGGCAAACTCGTGGGTTAGCTCCCAGTAAAACCCTGGCACATGTGGGGATTAGCACAGGGCAGAGCCCATTTCTAACAGGCCTTCTGCATGCAGGGGAAGGCAGCTCAATAAAATAAAACCAGCACAATAGCTGGCCACTGCTAGGACAGTCTTAAGACACAACAGCTTATGTCACCTCAAGAGGATGTAGGACAAAGTTCCTCCTATTTGAGATATTTAATTTTGGCCTACTCCTTCTCATCCAGGCAATCCATCTTTCCAAGCGACAGAGGACGATGACAAGGTAATGGGTTTGTATCCTCTTATTTTCTTGTCCAATGCCAAGAGCATTCACTCACACTCTGCTTCATTCTCTGTCCAAAAATGACACAAACCCACAATTTGCTCTTTCTCAGGAGAAGAACCTCATTTGCCACAGTGAGCAGGCCCAGTGCCAGCACAGCCTGCAGCGGAACATTTCAGGAAAGTGCACAGGGGAGTCTCAAACCAGAGGAAACTCCCCAGAAAATGAGAAAGCTTTCAGGAGCTCACAGATCACAGGCCCAGGAGCATCAGTGGCCAAGACCCCCATCCACATAAGGACCAGGAGCAGCAACCAGTCCAGCAGACCACAGCAAAGCAGTTCATGCAAAAAGGGGATGCTCCTAAGGACAGGGTCTAGGGCTGCACTTGGCTGTGCTGGGTAAAGCTTTGGACTTGACATCAAAGCTCTTTCCAACATAAACAGTTCCCAGACTCCAATTTGTTGATGCAGAATGAAAACTCCCCTGTTCCTGCTGTAACCTGGTGACAATTTGTTGCATTTGCTGCTTGAGAGAGCATCATGTTCCAGACAGCACCAGCTCAGGTCTGGCTCCAAGGGAATATCCTGTTCATAGAACCAAACCAAGATCCTGTAACTCAGAAATGACTACAGCTACCCTATGCATGCACAAAAATACCCTTCTGTTTCACAGACAAGCTAAAAACTGCAGGATCTAGGTCATAGTTTTTGGTGCACTTCCCCGAGCTTTTCAAATAAGATTACATTCAAAATTATTACACAATTAATGAAGATTAAATGGATTTAGTAAGAAGTGAAATGTCATCATTTTATTTTTTAGGTAACACTTATGGTGAAATCCTGACATTACTGAGGCCAAGGGAGTTTTACAAACAGCCCCCTGGGAGCCCAAATGTCATCCTTAATGAGTTATAATACAAAATTACTGATATTTAGCATCCTCCAGCACGACGCTATGATTATAAATTATTTACACTTGAACATCCATACTGCATAATGGGTTTAAAATCAACTTATAGGTAAAGAACCTGAATCATCCAATAAAATTGTCATTTCACTGTAACAGAAAATTAGGAATTTTTCTGGTTACAGATGCACAGAATGAATCAAAAACCATGCCTACACAGTCAAGGGTCTACCTGTTCTGGAACACTGATCAGGATGCTGGATGGGTGACTTTTAATCACTGCTGGAAACAGGCAACATCAAAAGAAACTCAATGCCCCAAGACAGAAATAAACTTCATTTGGCTTATATCCTTAAAGAGTCTTCTTGTGTCCTAACTAAGAAATGAAGAGGAAAAACAGACATCCAGCATCACAGTTAACCATTTGCACTCCTCAAGGGTCCTCATCATACAGAGTGAAAAAATCTATTCAAGCATCAAATATCGACATTATTCCACCCTTAAAGTGATATTACTGTGTACAGGTAGCTTACACATGACTGGATAAAAGGATTGCTAGAATGTTGGTGCCCTAAATAGAATTCACATCCCAGAGGAACTCAAAAAGAACCACCAATAGAGAAGGAAAAGATGCTAGTGCCACATGTATGGCTTTTGATGCTCTGCAATGTTCTGAGATCTTCTTCTGCTTCTATATAAATTCCACCACTGACTCCAGAATGACCAGAATCTGCTACAAGCAACCCTAAAGTCAGGTTATTTGGCAAACCTCTCTGCTTCTTACAGTGGCAAGATTTAAAAGGAACCATTTATAGGGACATAGCACAGGAAATAGTGTTTGATTGTGCACATTCAGCCCTCCCATAAACCTCATTCCCATCGCTGGGTGTGCCTGAAATGGGCATTGCTCACCCACTGCATGCTAGAGAAACAAGCTGAGTTCCCAGGGTCCAGGGGAGGCTCAGCAGGTGCAGAGATCCTCATCATCCTCTCCCCCTCAAAGAGCAAATCCCTCTGCGGGATGCCCCGGGACAGAGAGGGACATTGTGAAATGTGACCCTGCAGGGTGGGCCCCGGGCTGGTGTCACAGGTGCAGCTCAAAGTGCAGCAGCCCAAGGCAGCTCTGCTGTGTCTGCTCCTTGTGACAATGCAGCCCCCACATTTCCTGGGAATGCCAAGACAGAACCAGAAAAGCAGCGAGTGAACTGCTGTCACCTCATTTTCACTCTGCTTTGTTTTGTGGGGTTGTTGGTTGTTTTATTTTGCTTTTAGTGTTCAAGCAGCAGTAATAGAGTTCTATGTATATCACCACAGTCAAAGCACTGGGTAGCTTTCCTCAGAGGAATAGGGATTGGAGAAAAAAAACAATATGAACACAATTATAACAGATCATAAACTTTTAATGGGATGCACTTCACTACCAAGACACAGTGTAGTTAAGGACTATCAGTCATTTTAGGATTTCTTCCAAAGTTTCTTTCATCTCAATAGAAAACAAAATCTTTTTAGGAGCACAGCTGTTTTCCTAGTCAATATTTTATGCAGACCTGTTCTATTTGCTCAGGTTTTGAACAATATCTTAGTTTTCACTCCCTCTTTGTCCTGAACAGATCTATTGCATAGTGCATCAACTCCAAAACTAGCACTTTCAGAAAAATTAACTATAACAGCTATGGATAAAATCATGTTTTGTTTATATTTCAGGTACTAAACAGCTGCTACTAGATATTGCTACCAGATGTTTTCGAATTATATGCAACATTATGCTCAATCTTAACTTTTACAAAATTGCAAGCTAATAAAAGATGACACCGCTGTAGTCAAATGATTTATTAAAGGAAAAATCATTAAGCTCCTCTTAAGCTTCACACCCCACTACCCCAAATAACTCGTCATTATATACATCAGTGAACAGATGCAAATGTCTGCAGCATTTTGAGGTTTCAGTCCTATCCCATATACCAATTATATATCCAGATGCCTCTAACAGCCCCATGCACATCTGTCCACCTGAACCTGAATGTGTGGGAACTGTTCATTTCGTGCTCGAATTACCTGCAGGATGACACAAATCTGGGTTTCACACAGTTCACACAAAAAGCAGCTTTTTCTGCCACACAAATGAGCTCTTACACAGCCTAGGTGACGATTTACACATTGAAAACACTTGGAATATAAACTGGATCACTGAGAAACAGAACATGCAAAGATTTGGTGCGTTACGTTAAATTTAATTTACACCTTACTTTGCAAATAAACTTAAAAAACGGCACATTTGCTGTGTGATTTTAAGGGGTGTAGGTGTTGGCTTTTTAACAAAGTCTTATAACCTGATGGTAATCAAAGTGCAGGTGTTATTTTGTACAAGCTCCCCAACTGAAGCCACAGAGCAGCAATAGCCCACGTAGCCAACAACCTTTCCCACCCACAATCACGATAAACATGAGTAATATCAAACAGGAGCCACAGTAATTATAGAGCTGAACACTGTCATGGGTTCTTCTGTGCTAACAGAGCCAGGCACAAATAGAGTAAACCTAAATAGCCCCTTTCAATCTTCTAACAGGAAAATACACACATTAACTGGTCTGCAGAGTACTTTGAAAGTTTGTGCAAGCCTGTGTCTAGGCAAGCAAATAAAACATTCCACCTCATTTTCCCCTCACAGGTAGCAGCAGCAGGTCCTCACCAAGCAAAGCAAATTGCCACAACCTGGAGCCTGTAACAGAGCCCATTAGAGGGGAAGACACAGGGAAAAGGTCCTTGAACTGTGTTCCAAATCAGGAGCAGGTTCACTTAAGTCAGGGAAATCCCCCCTGGGACCACAGAGGTGAAGAGAAATACAAGTGTAGAGTGGCTTTAGCTAAGTTTGAGTGGTTAAACAGCTTGTCCTGGAGCAGGTACATGAGCATGTGTTACTTCATCAGCTTATTCCACCATGGAGAGAAAAAACAAGCTAAACACAGGAAAGGAGAAGAAAACGAGAAATAGTGAAGGAGATGAGCCAGAAATGATTGTTTATAACTTTAGATAGCAAATCCCCAGTTAGTGTATACTGGTCTAGCTCCACTGAGGCCACAGTCGCCACACAATTTACACAGCTGAGCATCTGGCTCTAAATATTTAACTGTTCAGAATTCTAGTGTGCATCCTTGCGTGGCAGAGCTTCTCTGACTAATCACACTAGAGGTAACCACATCTTAAGTGTGTAGTTCTAAATTGAGAAATATTACCATTAATAACAGTGCCTAATTAAGACATCTATAATGTTTTTAATTAGAAAAATTGAAAGTCCTTCTGGAATTTTTCCAGTCAAATTAATTCTGAGGACTTTAGACGTTATTACAAGCAATGTTACAGGAATGAAAATTAGGTCTAAATTAGGACATGTCACTGTACTTAAAAGCAGGAGGGGGAAAAAAGGGAAACACATTCCATTTTCTGCTTTACACACCATTCTCTGTTATAACATCGCACCACAGGGGAAAATAAAAATACCACTTTATGGTTTGCTCTAAGTTGCCCTGCATATAGTTATACCTGATGTATCTCTAAGGTCTGCTCATATTTTGACACTTTGCTTCAAGGCTCTTTTTAAATATCTCATCAGTATTCTCTTGTGAGCAAGTATTTCCAGAATCGTAAAGTGACAATTCCTACTGGGTTGATAGAGGTCCAAGTCCTTGTGGATATGATTCATATGAATTATGCTTGTCCAAAGAAATCCTTCTGTAAAGCTGCATGTTTAGGCAGGGAAGCACTTGTGGTTGAAAACTGTCAGATCCAGCCTGCCAAAACCACACAGGAAGGAAGGATTCACATAGAATGAAGCTTTGGAGGATAACAACCAGATATTTCCAAAGCTATCAAACCTGGAGAGTTTTATTTGTACTTCTCATGGACCAGTTCTTCAAACTACTCCATGCACATTTCCAGGCTGCAGCTGCTGCTGCCTTATCACTGCTCCCATTGTAAGAATTTAGCAAAAGCATAAACCACGAGTCTAATGCACAGCTGGATCAGGTTACTTCAACACTGTAAAGATCCTCAATCCTTGCTCTTCAAAACAGCTCATTTGAGCAGTTGCTTTCATACCACTGATGTGAGTTTGAGTGTGTTCAAAAATACTCACAGGTTCAAAACCTGAGAGCAAGAGTCCAGACTGGCTCTGACTGGATTTTATATGAGTGTGTCAGACTCAATTAGACGAACTTGAGGTGAATCCCAAAAGTTCAGAAGCTTCAATCTTAAGGCATGAACATTAGCTTAAAAAATAAGTTACAAACCGAGTATTACCTTTAGGAATTTAAAAAAGCCATTGGAGCTCAACAAAACACAGGCTTTTGCCTGCGCTACACTGTATGTATGATCCTACATCTATCCATACTTATTTTCACATATGTATGGATACACACAATAGGGATTTGCATACACTTAATATTCTCCTCTCTGTGGTACTTGATGCCTTCAAATTTCACCACTCTCTGCCATGAAATGCTTCNACATACTTATTTTCATATATGTACACATATGTGGTACTTGATGCCTTCCCATTTCTCCACTCTCTGCCATGAAATGCTTCCCTGAGATCGCTCTGATTCAGAAAAACAACTTTGAGTTCCGCAATTCATTATATCTTAATAAAGACAAACACAACAGTGTGTGTTTCAGGCTGGTCTGTTAATTAGGTGGCTTGTCCTTGAGACAGAGACTGCACAAAAGGCTTTTTTTTAATGCATTGTACCAACACTGAGGATGTTGTCAGGCTTAGATAATACTTTGAATGGGCTTGCAGCTTACAATGATTCAAGTTATGATAATAGCAAGGACATTCAGATATATACAAGTTCCCTAATAGCTCAGGGAGGTTTATCCTCTTTCAAATCATAGTGTTGTTTACTGCATCCCAGCCTAATTGAATTTAAGGGCTCATCAGAGAAAGAAAATCTGATTTCTATCTTCTGTTAATACCACAACATATTAAATGCAGAAAGCAAACAAAATGTTTATCTGTTATTAACACTTGACAGATAGACCTCTTGGACTTTAGAAATGATATCACAATTATTGCTCTCAAGTATAATGTCAAAATGATGAAAAACTTTAAAAAGCAAGTGTTTCTTTTCAAGATCTTGTCACTCAAATGCTGCATATGCACCTAAAACAAATCTAAGAAAAAAAGTGCTAGGATAGGACTAATATGCTTGTGGATGCCAGAATGGAATTTTGTATTTAAATTTTAAGACTCATACTGGTTATCATTGCTTTCTTACCAAACATTTCACATGGAAGGATCTGATCAATTATTATTCAAAAAACCAACTCTTAGCTATTATGCTTAACCTCTAGTTTGAATTGTATTATAAAGAAAAAACCAAATCCATTTGCAGCAGTCAGCTGCCAGTTGTTTTATGTAGGACTCCTAGCGAGCACTTCACTGGGGACACAAAGGATTGCCACATCTTACTCTTGGGCTGCACAGATGTTACACATAGAAAAGAAATCACCACCTTGGGGGAGTTTGGGCAGGTCTCACTGCTGCCCTCGTGGGACTAGCTCAGAGTAAAACCACAAACACTGGGAAAGAGTGACAAACGTGGCACTTGGGGCCATCTGGGGAGCATCCAGTGCCTGCACTAATATTTCACAAAGAGCTCGTGACTGCTCTGAAGTAGGTAGATGAACACATTATTCCAGTGAAGGGGAAAACTGTAATAATTTGTTCTTTCATGCAGAAGGAGAGAAGCATTCCTAGTAGACCACCTCCACTCTGTTCTTTGATCACAGCAAACTGCAGACAGCGCACAGAGAGAATGGGAACCTAATTCTTTCAGCAAGTTGAATGCACGACAGAAACACAGATCCAGCAATTGTCACATGTTCCAGTAGGTTGTTTGACATTGCTTCTCTAAGAACACCAACAATTTCATGTCTTAATTCCCCAAGTGCCTCTGCCTATCAGGATGACAAAGGATGAACTTGAAATGAAGGACAGCCTGATGACTTCTGTGAGTCTGTGCAAGATGGGGTTTATCCAGCAATGGCAAAGAGCAGCTGAGAGTAATCCATTATCCATCTGCCAGGACTTGCTGGATCCTCATATAAAATATGTTTTTCAGTGCCTGATTATCGTGATTTAGAGGGTAGAGGGGAGGAGGTACAATAATGCAAGAGGAATAAAAACTCATTGCGAAATAAATCTTTTCTGCCTTTTTTTCTCAGATTTGTAAGCACACAATTGGCTTTAAATGCTCACAAGCAAGTTAATTTAAGTTGCCAAAGAAAACGACAGAGTACTTCTGGAAGAAAAAAAAAAAACACCTCAGGGAAAGAGGATAATATTCTTAAAAACTCATTGATTCTAACCTTATTTTTCTTTGAATAAAGCATTGACGCTGATGATGTATTTCAGATTATTGAACAAGAATGAAATGACAACAATCAAGCTTCCCCTTCGGGTGAAGTCGTTCTGTTAACCACGATTCCCCAAGTGCACTGAAAATACATCTTCATTGGCACGAGAAGCCTGCAACACAGCTTTAAGATGAGGACTAAATTCTGGCAGTACTGCACAAATAGAAGGGTGGATTGCTCATTAAGATACAAATTAATTACTATAATGAAAGTAATTAGTTCAAATAAAGAGATTGAGCACAAGGCTCTTCCCAAGATCCCCCAGAAGGCACTCTGCTCTGGGTTCTCAGCACCAGGGTCAGCGTGTACTGATGGGAATCCTGAGCTGTGACTGCAAGAAAAGCCTACTCAATAAAGACATCCTGTAAGACTTTTCACAAGCTCCTTCTTTGATTTGTACTTGAGTTTCCTCTGCTCTTAAGTGACATTATCATCTAACTTCTGTGAGAAATCAGAAATTACCATCAGAGATACAGCAGCATAGAGGAAGTGAGGTCCCTTCGTTATGTCACCCTAATCATGGCCCCCTGTGATGCAGTTCTGCCTTGAAAGACACATCCAGGTGTTTGTAAGTGTAATAAGCAGCTGTAAAACACAATTGAGAAGAGTCACTTGGAACACAGGCCATCTGTCTGTCCCCATATTTGCATTACTCTCCATTGCATGGCTTCATGCAATTCCTATGCAGCTCTACTTGCAAGGGGCAGGTGCCCCAGTCAATCCAAATTCCAGGAGACAGCAAGTGTCCAACATCTAAAACTCAGCTCACCTGCTCAGAGCTATGATTTCAGTTATAATCTGACAAAAGCTCATTGCTTAAATTCTCACTCTTCTAAATGCTGGCACCTTTTGACTAAAAATTTAGTCTTCATAATTTTTTATGTATCAGTTTCTTCCACTCTGCAGCCAACATATTAAAATCCCTGCCTGGTCTCCAGCAGTCCATAAAAATCTTACAGTAAATCCTGCAGCTGGAGACATACTGCAGGTACCTTGCTGGGTGCACTAGACAGCAAAAAGAAATAAATGGCTGATGTAAGAAAGAGCATTAACTTAGTTCCACAGAGCACTTGGAGAGTTGTTTTATTTTCTATTTTCTCTTGGTTCATAAAACAATTGAAAACTTTGGAAGTTCTGTGAAAAGCAGAGTTATTTTTCCCTGCCAGAAAAACCAGTTCTAGGGCAAAGATCTCCTCAGAAACTCCAGAAACCCTGGAGACCTGACTGCAGGACAGCCTGTCAGGCAGCAACTGACCCCTTTAAAGAAAACTGAGTTACTGCTTTATGTTATAATACCTTTTTCTTTCTTATACTACACCAGAGATTTCTCACTGTTATGTTTCCAAGTCCCTTCCAGAGGCAGGCTCATTAGATTTTAAGGAATCTCTGGACAGAAAAAGCTCAGACAGGACACAGTTCTGGGTTCCCAGATTGATGCTGCAATTCTAAGATCTTGACACAAGTCAATTCACAGACAGACAGATTAAGATTCTTCATTTCCAATATTCTTTGCTATGTTACAAGCCTAATGCAGCATTGAGCATGGCAGGGGCTACTCTTTGTGGCAGAAATAAAGTTAATGCTTTCCAAAGTGCAGTTACCCACAAGACCGCTCTGACATTTCAGGAGTCAAGAGCAGCTATTATTAGCTGTGTCTAATAATACTGCCAGTTCCCACCCATGGAATCTGTGTGCAATCCTCCATTGAATTGGCAGCCTTTGGCAGTATCCCTGCCACATGATTTAAACCAGGCAAGTCTCAAAAAAAACCCCACCACAGCACTGCACAGCCAGCTTGAAAATACCCTCACTGCTCTAGGGAGATGAGTGATCCCTTTGGAATTGGTTTTTGGAACAGCAAACTAATGAATCACTAACAGCTCTAAAGTAGACAGAATGTATTGCAACACAGCATGTAGTGCTGCAGAGCTGAAGGAAATCTGTTTACAGTGCTTCAACAGACACTTGAAATCAAGATGCTCAACAAGGATGAGCTTGTTAAGACAGAATTGAGGCTCCAAGTGCTGAAGCTCCACGTGAAGTTATCCCCACCAGGACCAGCAGCCACTCCTTGGAGCCAGGGGTGGGCTCTGACCCAAGAAAAAAGGCAAGGCACAGCTCAAGGGAGGGCATCCACGTGGAAACAGGGCAAGGGATGGAGCAAGAAACAACCCTGCTCTGCCCTCCTGGGCCTGTTGGTGCCTGCCCTTCAGTGCTAACAGAGATCAGAAATCACTCCTGTCATTCAGACACACTCAGTGCCAACCTCTCCCCAGCCACAGCTGCCTGGAAACCTTGGCACTCTGATTTATGTGATGTTTGCCAATGGTACAGGGTTGACACCAAACTTTGCATCCAAGCCAAAGGTCAGCCTGATGCATATGGTTGGTGGGATGGCAAAAGGCACTGCCTTACAGTTCAGGTTCTTAGTGAAGCAGCACAGCCTGAAAAGAGAAGCTAAAATACAGAAACAATATCAAAGTCCACACAGAGTTTGCTGGGCTAAGGGAAAACCAAAGCTCAAAACCCACTTCAAACAAAGGACATGCAAAGGCACAGCTTTGAGTAAAATCACTGCCCTGCCAAAGCTGGGCTGTTACACAAATATGATGCTTTGGCCNGGAGTAAACTCACTGCCCTGCTTTTTCCCAGCCAAAGCTGGTCTCTTACACAAATATGATGCTTTGGCCAAAAGGCCAGAAATGTAGTCCCAAAAGTATGCAGAAAGGAGAACAACTTTGAAGGGAACAGTTAGAGCTTTGCCTGGAAAAGACAGAAATTTTGATTTCAATTCAATAGTGCTGCTTATCCAGTGACTAGTTTCAGCAGAGAATTAGTAAATAAGAGAGAATATCAGTTTATCCCTTCCTTTTCTACCCTTTTTAAGTCCACAAATTCTATAATCCTCCCATTCCAACAGCCTTGTTTCAGCCTGAAGCCTTGCCAGTAGCACTGAACAAAATTAGACAGTTTTCATTACAGGTGTTAAGGAAGATGATCAGAGAGTTTTTCCATTCACACAAAAATATGGAAAAGGAGCATTTAAAAGAAAAATTGATTATTACTTAAGTGGATTTGTCGTTACTGAAATTTGTGTAAACACAGCCACAGGAGGTGACTACACAATGAAACAAGGAATAAGAAAGTGGGATAAGGGAAAAATGTTTCTCTCTGCTGCACAAGATTTGACCAGCGTAGGACAGGCAGCAGGGTATTATGAATAAATCAAAGATGGACTATCATTTATAGCTAAGAAACTTCAGACCCAAAAAAGGCATCCAAATTCCACTGCAGTTACTGGAAAGTAGTTTTAGAACTATCAAAAATAGTTGTAACAATGCCAGATCAGAGCCCTACCCAGCTGCTGCATAGTCTTCCCTCCCTTCCCCAAAGAGGTTCAAGATGAGAGTTTAACCTGGTCACCTCATGCAAAACCTCCTCCTAACCCAGAACCTGGCACACAATTCTCCACAGCCTGTGTATCTCTGGGAGTGATGGACTGCATGTACTTCCTCTGCTTGTAAAGGAATGTGCTCACAAATCAACCAGTTTTATGAGGAAAAGAGGAGGATCTTCAGTTCCCATCATACTTGGAGCGTTATTCAGAACTGCACATCCAGCCCAGGAGCAGTGATGCCGTGGGGAGTGGCAGTGCCACAGGGCTCATGTGCCTCAACCACACTTCTATTTCCATCCCCTGCCCTTCCAGGAGGGATCCAGGGAGCCTGAGCCCTGCAGCCCTGACTGAGCAGGGTCCTGACTCCACGGAGCACCCATGGAGTTACTCCCTTGTTAAAGCAGCTCACAGCAGGGATATGAGATGGCTGCATCCAAGCTGTGGCTGCATCCAAGCTGTGGCTGCAGCTGGCTGAAGATTTTGGCAGGAACTTCCCACAGATGCCTTAGTTCTATGTCAGTGCAACTGATTTAAAGTGACACTTCCAGGGAAACTTTACACCTGGAATACAGACACATGCCCACCAGGCAAGCCAGTCAAGACCAGAGTGCCAACTATACGAGCATAGCACACCAAACAGGAAAGATTTTTGGATGCAGCAGACATGAAGCCGATCCTTGACCTGGGGAAATCAAAGCTGACCTGTACCTCTACAGCAATACCAGGCTCAATCACACACAGTGAAACAAGAAGAGCAACAGTGGAGCTCAGGCCTGGAGGCCTCTGTGCTACCCAGGCTCCCAAGGCAGAAATCAAAATGCTGGTCAGCTTACAGTCATTACATATGTACAAGGAAAAACTGCAAAGTAACTATTTTTTCTATTTTTGTTTTCTATTCAATGTTTTGAAAGGTCAAATGTATTTGCACTCTGCTGTGTTGCCTTTATCAGTGCTTAAACTCAGGCACTGCCAGATGAATCACGAGCCGTACAAAGGCCCCAGAAGGACAATGTCAGAAGCAAATCCATTGTACATGAATTGTCAGTTGTCAGGGGAGGATTGTTTCTGTTTGAAGCACGGAAGGACCTGCAGAAAACTAACAGCTAGTTTGCAAATGTGCCTGGAGCCAGGTTCTCTTCCTTTCAATCTCTTGCTCTTTAGCTAGCCTCCAAGAGTTGTCAGAAAAATAAGAGAAAAGGGATAAATCTGTGAAATTATATATTAGCAAAAGTGGCAGGAGAGAGGCAGTCACATCATATCTGACAAAATTTTGGAGCGTTTCTCTTTCCTAACAGTTTCCCCTTTTCAGCAAGGCATCACCCAGCTGTTCTTGGTAGATGCCTTGTTTTGTATTTTCTGCTAGAAAATCATAACAGAGTTGTACTTCCCCTCTTTCCTAGCTTTCCATTTTCTTTGGGACACACTCACTTCCATCAGCAGGCAGTTAAAATCCTGCTGGTGTCACACAGTGGACAGGTGGCAAGTCCCCTTCCTGATACACACAAAGCAGCTTCAGACAGGTGAAGGAGTGACATGCAAACAGGTCCAAAAGAAATTGCAAAGTGCTGTCCTGCAATGAAGGCTGCTCTGGCCTCACCATTTATACCCAGTTGTCTTCTGTTCTCTCCACTCCCATTCCTTCCCCATTTAATTTGTCATTTAGAGGAAGGGATGTTCTACATTTGTTTCATCTGTGTGATAACAATTTTCCCAAAGAATCAGTAGAATGAATTTAATGAGTACAATAACATCAAAGCAGTAAGGATAAATGTTGTCCATCAAGACATAGAACAGATGATAATAAAGCCCCACCAAAACATAAAATGTAAAAGAGAGGAGAGTTCTGTGGCAGCTAATGAATGCTGGAAATGGATAAAGAGTTTTACAAAGGATTAAATTTCCTGCCTCTCATAAACCAGCACACTGATATATACAAATGTGCATAAAACAGTATCACCATTTCCTGGTGCCAA
Organism: Pycnonotus jocosus; assembly: GCA_013400435.1. NCBI lineage: Eukaryota > Metazoa > Chordata > Aves > Passeriformes > Pycnonotidae > Pycnonotus > Pycnonotus jocosus. The sequence goes on from VWYP01014128.1 coordinate 213,836, forward strand.
CAATTTCAGATCTAGATATGAGCAAGAGCTCTGGATATGGGCGTCAGCCTAAGCTCTCAGGGAAGATTTGTAAATGAAGATGTGGAAATCAGGCAAGATCAGGCTGTGCTCCATTCCTGTATACATCTGTTGACGGTATCACAAATATAAAAGGCTGCTTTCCAAATCCTAGCAGCTGCAAAAAGTGACAGAACATTGAATACCATTTTGTTCTTCTTTTTCCCTTGGTTTTGCTTTCTCTTCCATTTTTATGCTTTAAGGTTTGCTCTTTTCTTGTACTCCTCAGTCAACCAGTGAAAAGGAGAAGAAATTCAGCAGCTATCTCACCATGTTTATTAACAAATTACTACCCCAGCACTTCTGGCTCCAGGAGATCACCAACCTAACACCATTATTGGGGACGATAAATGAAATTCTCTTTTCCACATGTGCAGAAAGAATTAGACTGCCCTAAGGGACAGAGGGAGAAAGAAATAGGATGATATGAACATACCAGGAAAAGCACAAGATCTGGGCCAGATGCACAACTGACATTACAACATTTAGAGTTCCCTACCATATTAGTCAAAGGTTAGAACTTAACACTGCACTAACTCCAGGGAATCTTCAGATAACCCAGACAAAATATTATCCATGTGAAATGTTAAAGGAAAGCAACTCCTTAAGTGTGTCTGGTGCTCTTCATAATGCAAGAAAACCTCCATCCTCTTCTCTTCTATCAGCAAAAGAAGATCTAGAAGCACCAAGAACAGGGATGGACTTTCCAGCAGAGTCTGTTGTACCTCATCTAAGTTAAACCACAGTAGTAAAAATTATTCACAGTAGTAAAAATTATTCTCCCTTTCCCCCAACACTAGGAGTTCTGGAGGAAAGTTTGAGTATAAAAACTAAAAGAACTCAGACTATCTGAATTATTTTAAACAGATGGAGGAGAAAAGAGAAAAAAGTAATTTGAACAAGGAAATTACAGGAATGCTGATGCTTCCAGTCAGCCTGGAGGTAAGGCAGAGAGAACCATTCATGCTGTGCATGATGGCTTTTTATTCCTACATATCCCAGCTAGACTCCACAAACACACAGCATGCAGAAATCAGAAGTCAAGAATAAGTTGGAGAAACAATTCTGTTCAGGTTCAACAAGAGTTATTGCAGACAGGCAAGTCAGTTTGTTTTACACAAACTCCTTCACTCACCCCATAATCCATGTTTAGCTCCCATGCACAGCAAGGAACAAGTTCTGTGCTTGTGTGCCTTGGACTCCTGAAGGAGGAAAAAGCTTTGAAAATTCTATTATTGGGAAGCAAGTGCAAGACTGAATCCTCATTTCAGAAAGACAAACACACAAGAAGAAGCAGCTGTTCCACAAAATCAGGCTTTGGCTTTCAACAGTCCATACAAACCCACAGAGCCTCATGTTTTGGGCGTGTACCAAATGCTGCATCCACATGTCCTTGTCCCTCCAGGAATTCAAACATTTGGGTGCATCTCCCTAACAGTGATACTTTAGGTCAGCAATATCCCTCTTCCAGAAGCTAAACCTGGAAGGAGGTAACAGCCATGACCAACAGCTCACCTCCTGCCAGAGCAGCCCAAGCTTTTGGCAGATCTGTCTCCTCCAAACTGAGGAAAGGAAGGAAGACAGGAACCTCTGTCCATGAGCAGATGGTGGGAGAAATATTCTGCCACAGACTGTGTCTCCTGTTGCAGCAGAAAGATGCAGAACCTCTGCCCTGCCCAAAGAGAGTTGGTTGTGCATTGTCTGTCCCCATTTTCTACCCCAAACTGCTGTGGTCTGAAATGCCTCGAGTGTAAACAGAACTGCCAGCCTCATCCTCCTCCTCTGCTCCACCAGCCATCACAAACACCAGCTAGAAGCAAGCACTCTCCATTTCCTTATGCCTACAGAACTCTGTGCAGCTATGATTATATTTTTTTCTTATTAGTTTCCTCTCAGTGCAAGTAACTACTTTCTAGAGATAGGCAGTTCCTTGGCAAATCATAACTAATTACATTCTTGAAAGTTGAGCTGCATTATTAAAATACTGCTGAAAACACCACCTGCTGATTGGCCTAAAGACTGAACTTATTCTGGGCTCCCTCCAATCAGAATTAATCTTTCTGGAGTACAATGAAGTGTCACCACTGAATCAACAGCAGCAGCCCAAGTGACAGCAGCTGAGATCATTACTCACCTAAGATAACAGACCTCAAGTCATTGAAACAGGCAGATGTTGGAGGCTGTCTCCCATTTCAGAATAATGTTCCTGTCGTAAGCGAGCAGTGATTTTAGGGAAGCAAGGATAAATTCATTACCATTGGTAGGGTGCTCAGATATCACAGCAATAGAAGCCGTGTAAGCACCCCTGTACAGGCACTGTAAGAATGCACAAGGCACTGACACCAGGACAGGGCTTGGAGCATAACAAAAGGAGGGGCAATGCCATCAATCCACAGCCACTGGAGACTTGCTCCTGTGTTGGTGTGAGCAGCAGTGCTCTGCTATTGCAAACACACAAAACTGAAGTTGAGAGATGTGCAAGGCCAGAAGTAATTTCCACAAGAGACAAAATTTCCCTATTTTTCCCCGGCATCCTTATCTTACTTCCTGGTAACACATGGTATGTGAACTTATCAGCTGCTCTTTTTCCAGATTACAATAATCAATACCCTCACCACACAAAGTATCACATTTCTGCATTGATAACTAAACTGCAGAGATCAACAACTAGGTAAAACTATTGGTAACATTTAACACTCAAGATTGCATTCTTGTTTATTATTTTTAAATGAGACATTCTAGTTAAAAACATTAGAAGAAAACAATTATTTCAAAACTAGATATCAGAGGCTTATCCATTCCCAAAAAGCAGGGAACATGGGTGCAAGAAGGTGTGCATCCCATCACTCCAGGCTTTCCTGATCATCCCTACAGCTTTGTTCCACCAAATAATGACTCTTGCAATGATATTGCCACATTCCAGACAGAATCAGCTCCAGAAGCCCAAGTGCGAGACAGAGAAGGGATTGAGAGTGTTCAAGGCCAGGCTGGACAGGGCTTGGAGCAACCTGGTCTAGTGGAAGGGGTCCCTGCTGATGGCAGAAGGGTTGGAATGAGATGATCTTTAAGGTCTCTTCCAACTCAGATCATTTTATGATCCATTATTAAGGAAAGATGATCGAATATGCATCTGGCTCGTTTAGTGTTCAGGTCAGAGCTGTGTATCAGTAAATTGGCAGGAATATCGATATCCATAAATCAAGATTTATGGAGTTCAGAGTTCCAGTTAGTTCAATCTGATCATGAATGATGAAAACAAACATTTTAGAAAACAATAAATTCACTTTGCCTGGCACAAAATACAACCTTCAGGTAGCAAGCGAATACACACACCCAGAAATCAAAATGGATTTTTATGTATTGTTCTGTTTTAATATCACTCTCATTTATCTTTACCCACAGATATTTCATTTTGCCTTTCACCTGGATAATACCCAGGACTTCTTGGCACTGGCAAGACCAGTTACCTTGGCAGAAGGTCAAGCTGAACACCTTTTAATTTGGCTGGTTATTTAACTGTACAGATCAACTCAAACCCGCAGCTGAGATATCCATTCTTGCTGCAGAGCACAGTTGGAGTTACTCAGCTTCCTCTGCCAGAGCTCTGAAACAATGGCTTTAATGGGGAAGGAAATGCCCGTCCAATTCCAGTGCCTAATTCCATCTCCTTTCACTCAGGGAGCAAAGTACCAGATGCTCTGGATTTCCTGCTTTGTCAACCCCAGAGCAGTGCTATGTTCAGTTCTCACATTTTGTTATAGCTGTTTGTCGTCTGATAAAATGTGGCTCCTCAGGGACAGCACAGGGCTGTCTCCAGAGAAGTGTATAAATACACCTTATTTGGCTGCAGAGGAACTCAAAGAAAGAAAGTAAGTTTCTCTATGGGAAAATGCAAGGTCCTGGGGACACTGTTGCTGGGGTTTTTACTGCTCCCAAGCAGTTACCAGCTGCTGAAAATGTAATTAGACACAAGAAAACTACAACAGGCTAAGGAAGGGGAAGCTTTACATGGTACTCCCCTGCCTCTGTCCTTATATGCTGTCTCTACAAGCTCTGGATCATACTCCTATTTCAGGCAGCTGAGATCCCTCCCTTTATACAGTGACCTCATGGACAACTGTCAGCTTTTGTTTTACATTTATGGGTTCAAAATCCCCCGAATTTGACCCCAGAACTCTTTATTGACAACTTGCACAGAAGCCCAATTCCAAGTTATGCAAAGAAGATTAAAAGGAAGAGATTGAGTGTCTATAAAGTAGATGAGCCAATTATCAGCATGATAAGTGCTTTGTAACATGTTTGGGGTTTTTTGCTCCATGGCAGTTTGAACAAAACTCGATGTGTCAACACTTTTATGGATTGATTTGAATATAAGCCGTTATCTGTGCTCTTTCTACAGCTGTGCTCCTGCCCGTGTGGCAGCCAGCCATCCACACAGAGAATCAGGGCTCCCTCAGCTGGGTGTGCAGCCTGGTTTGTCAACCTGGCCTTTCCTGGAGCAGGAGAGGAGCTCTCACACCCAGCCCAGGGAAAGGGTGACAAACAGCAGCCTTCAGCACACAAATGGTGACAGCTGAGCTTACAGGTACACACATGTGCAAGTGAGCATCTCCTATCCTAAATCCCAGTTGTACAGATAAATATTTCTCTGTGTAGAGCCACATTAACACTGCTGTGACATCTTAATGACCTAAAACTTGAGGTCTGCAGCATTTTGAGTCCTTGCTACACACAAGTTCCGCAAGGTCCATCTGCCATGATCACACAAAATCCTAAAACGTCTGCAAACTTCTAGAAACCTACTTGCTGTCTGTGCTGTTAACACAGCCTTCATACACCCAAGCATTATTTGCTCTTCATTACATACCAGGCTTCAAAGTCTTTGGGAATTGAATATCAACTTTTAGAAATATATACACTGCCATTGGTAATAAGGAATTAAGCATTAGTTGTTCACAGCGAGAATGAAATAATTTAGACTGAAATAGCTATTATTAGGGGTTTGCTAATTTAAATGATATTTTATTTATTTATTTAAATGATAGTTTTGGGAGTAGAACCTTTATCAAATGGAGCCTAAGGAACCCTAGGTAATAAAATCTTATTAATTTCAGGGAGCTGTGTATGGGTGTCCAATTTTGAGATGTTTCAAAAACTTGAAGGTGGGTGTTCAGTTCCCTAAGAACAAGGGCCATAAAGATACCAAATTAGACATCCATACATGGACATTCATAGATATCAGAAGTTATTTAAACACCTTAATCAGCTTTTCCAAGTGGTTAGAGATACTGAAAATTGCTGTGTGTTGAAAAGATTCACCCCACTCTTAATACCTCATATTTATTTTAGTCTGCTCATAGAAATGTTTTAACCAGCTCCATTGAACCAAATCTTAAAATCCTTCTATTTTTCCTCTAGCCAAGAAAATTAATGATGCAAAACAGTAGAATATTGGATAAGATAGGAGCAGAATGAGTCCCCTTCATTTGAAACAGTAAGGCTTTCAAAGAATTTGATTCTTCCATTTGACAAACAATACCATCCACATCACACACACAAAATTTTAAAAAGGAGTAGTGGGCAAATTGCCAAGACCTCTGCAGATTGAAACAGTGGCTAATAAAGCAAGTCTTATTTTACTCTCCTCTTTGGCATTTAATATCCTCCTGATTTGTGTACACTAACATTGTTTTAGCTGCAGGACATGTGAAGTGACAGAAAAACACAGCCTCCCATCTGGGCTGGTCCCATCCATCTGGTGATTAGGGCAGGGCACAGTGCAACCATATGGCCATGATCAAGAACCCACTAATATCATCCAGAGTTAACTGGGAAATGCAATAGCCCACTTAGTCTCCTAAGGATGATAAATGCCTCTCATTCTGTTTCTCCTCCCCAGTGGACATTGTAGATTTGTCTTTTTGCCTGCACAGATGAACCTCTAGTTAGAATCACAGAATGTGTGGAATTGGAAGGGACTCACAAAGATCATTGAGTCCAGCTCCTGGCCCTGCACAGGACCATCCTCCAGAGTCGCTCCACTTGCCCCAGAGCATTGTACAAACTCTTCTTGAGCTCTCTCAGGCTCAGTGGTGCAACCACTGCCCTGGGGAGCCTATTTCACCTTCTGGGTGAAAAACTTTTCCTAGTATAAACCTAAACTTCCCGTGACACAACTTCAGACCATTCCCTGGGGTCCTGTCACTGGTCACACAGAGCAGAGATCAGTGTCTGCTCCTCTCTTCCTCACGAGGAAATTGCGACTGCAATGAGATCTCCACCCAGTCTCCTCCAGGCTGAACAAGCCGAGTGCCCTCAGACACTCCTCACACTGCTCCTCCTCAAGGCCCTTTACCATCTTCATTGCCCTGCTTTGGACACTCCCTAATAATTTAATGTCTTTGTTAAATTGTGGTGACCAAAACTGCCCTCAGCGTTCGAGGTGAGACCGACCCAGTGGAGAGCAGAGCAGGAAAATCCCCTCTCTTTCCCAGTTGGCAAAGCTGAGCCTGATGCCCCAGGACATAGAGACTAGAATCCACATCAAAACAGTGACTTTTGCATCTGTAACTGGCCATGAAACAATTTTTAAAAAAATCTGCTAACCTGACCTTTGTACTCAAAGTCCTAAATGAAGCCCCTGCCCTCCAGAAAGGTTTATGCTGTCTTAGGAACTCTGACACCTGAGGCCAAAATCCTGACAGCAGGCTGGTGCAACCCAGCAGCTGAAGATTAGAGATGCAACTCCAGCATTGATGCAGGAAGAGTGGAACACTGAGAGCTCTGTTATCTGGCTTGCTTTTACATAATAATAGAATGAGAAGAGCCTGCTTATCTTGCAGCAAACAGGAAGGAAAGGAAGGCAGAACTTCACAAGTCCTTGAAGGGGCACCACTGTTGCCATCTACATGGTTCTCAAAGTCCCTGTTGCACTGATCTATTGAAATAGCTTTTAGGAATATTAATTTCTTGGCTGCCAAGTCACTAAAAACCAAGTCAATAACTCCAAAGGGGATCACAACACAAATATTACACATGGTAAGAAAACCTTTTTGAGGTTTTGATCCTCAGAAACAGAAAGCAGGTCCCAACATATCACCTACATCTTAGATGGAAGGATTGAGTCTCATGGGGTACACAAAGTGGGGTTTAATTGCCACAGCTGCAGAAGCATTTTCATGTTTTCCCTTGTCTACTACAACAAACCCCCCTTGCTTAGCAGTAAGGACTGTGGTCAGGTCTTGTGTAAGGATATTTTTAGAAGTTAGAGCTGTAGCCAAAAATCCATCCTGGTTCACCAGTGCCAACCTTCCCTCCAAGGATAATATTTGAGAAATGGGACAGCACATCTGCTGGAATGGCTCTGTGTTTTGGGAGACACATCTTGTGAATGATATGCAACTGGAAGATGTTTTTTTGACTGCATAGCCAAAAATGATGTCCTGTAACTGTGGGGAGCAAGTGTCAGCCTTCTCACAAAGTGCTCATCAGCAGAAATAACTATAGAGAGTAATTGACAATTGAGTTTCTCTAATGTTTTTAAAGCATTTTTACAACTATGATATAGCACAAGAAGCACAGGACTTCTCTAGAACTCTCAAATAATAAGACCTAGAGCAACATGATAGAACTTGGTCACAATGTGAGCATAATCTGCAATGTTATATCAACACACTTGTGTGAGCAAGACTTGTCTCTTTTCCTGAAGCTGTTAAATTTCTTTTGCTTTCAATACCTGGGTGCTGCCTTTCAAGCTGTGCATGGAGCCCTCTTCTGGAGAAAGTTGAACAAATAAAAGCTAAAGAATGCAGCAGTGTGGGCTCTGCATTAAGGGAAGGAGTTTGAGGACTAATTTTCTCTATTCACTCTAATGACAAGCTTGTATAATCTATAAATTTTTTCAATTTACTTAGTTGCAACCCAGTGAAACATGACAGTTATTGTTAAAACTATCAAAAATATGGGGTTTTTTTCCTCACCTTGGAAGCCTTACCTACAAATTTTGACTCTTCTCTCTGCATGAAACACACAACATAAAAAAGGAAGACTGTGAACAAATTTTGTCTTAAAAAAATATTTTGTATATAGGTTTTAGAAAATATCCTTTGGGGAAAATGTAAAATGCAGATTTTTAAATCTATCAGATCAGAGTATGCATTTACTGCTTACTGTACCCTGTATAGTGAACTGCATAAGCTACCAAAGTACATTTAGTTTTTATTGTCAGCTTCAGATCAATAAAGCTGTATTTTATAGTTATGCTTTGGAGTTTTAAATGTTAGTCTGAATTAAAGGATTACTTGAAACATCTTTCTCACTTATTCCAGCTAATGTTTGGTTTTCCTCTTGGTGAAAACAGAACAGTTGGTAGTAGTGAACTAAATCTTTGCAAATGGAAAAATTAATTTATTTCCCACCTGTTTACCACAGGTTTTGCATGCATATTTAATGGGCTGCTTTGATTTGAAAAAGTGATTCTTCATCTTCATCCCTTTAATGCCTCAAAAGGCAAATTTTTTTGTACTTTAAAAATGCAGTTGAATTAGAGGCAGACCAAGAAAACACAAAGCCCAAGTTATTAATTTTAGAAATGGTCTTCTCATTAAAAATAAACCTTTTACAGTTCAGGTTCCTATTGACATGAAAGAATTTCTTCAAACTTTTTCTCTACACTGTAAACTTTGCTATCATTACTTTGAAACTAAGTTATCACTATCTTCTGCTTCCACAGAAAGATTACTAGATTGCTCCTTCTTAGAAAGAATTCTATCCAGCTTGGTCCTTTCTGGTTCCACTAGCACTGCATTATATGAGACATTCTTGCTACTCCTAAGGGAGAAAAAAAGAAAACTTGCAGAAAAAAGATCTCCAAATGTGTTACAACCACTACACAAGCAGATGGCTGCATTTGTTTAATATGTTGTTTCTCACATTCTTCTGTTTACTTTTCCTGTCACATGAAAGCTGTGCATGTGGGGTGTCAAAGAGGAAAGCCAAACAGCACTTCAGTCAATCCCATTTCTTTCCCGAGCATGGCACCCACTCCAATTCATACTTTAACCTGCCAACACTCAACAACCTAGACCTGAAATCAGAATTACATACACTTCCATTCATTCCCCAGTTCATTAACTCTTAGACACAATCCAGAGAGTAAACTTGGAGATGCAGTAGCTCACATGGTGGAGAGAGACATGACAAGATAGAGCTGTACATGCTGATAAAGGAGATGGAGTGCAATTGGAGCACCACAAGCTCAGCCCTGCAGTACAGCAGAACTCATCTCAGCCCAGCCTGGGAAGAAACTCTGAAGTATCACTGAGAGTTACCAATAAAGTGCACAGGTGTCTTCAGAATCAGGTGTCTGCACCTTGTCAGGTTTTGAGTAGTCATTAATGTTAAAAAAATGCCAGCTATGTTTAATAAGTCCTAGAAGTCTGTCTTGTATCTCATGCATATTGCTTTCCTACAAACGACCACTAAAGAAAATCCAAACTCAAGCTGATTAATTCAGCAGTGTGTTAGAGATGCTGTACCAAGGAAAAAAAAAAAAAAAATTAGGACTGAAAAGAGAGACAAAGCCAAGCAAAGCAGATGGGAGATCTCAAAGCCAAGATGAGAGAACACCGGTTCAGTACATCCACAGGTTGCCTTTCCACTGCCTGTGCCCTCTCCCCCAGCCCCTCTGCTCCCTGGGTATTGCCTCCCACCGCCAGCCCAGGCTGGATCTCAGCCCACTTGTGACAGGTTCTCATCCCCAGGAGCTCTCTGGGTTTTCCCAGCCCCCGGGACAGTGCCCAGCCCCATCGAGCAGCAGCTTGGCCACTGTCCTGAGCCAGTCCCAGCAGAGCCAAGGCTGCCCCCAGACACTGCCAGGAACCCCAGCCCGGGCTGGCAGAGTGACCCTGCCAGGAGCTCTCCATGTGCCACCAGCACACGCTGCTCGGCACCAAACCCATGGCCCGAGGCAGCCGCTTTCATTTGTTCCACTGCCCTGCCCGGAGCAGGATTGTCATCCCGAACCCACCCAAATGCCTTCGTGCTTGCTCACTCGCAATCCCCAACCACCGAGGCTCCTGCTGTCCCACAGCTCCAGCCACCCACGTCCCTGCACTGACTCCTGATCAGGTGCAACCAGGACCTGAAGGTCCTAACCCTGCTCCACAGCATGAGGATCACCCTGCTGCCTGCTCCTCACACGCTGTGGGGCTGCTCTCAGCAATACACCTCTCCAATGGTGATCCCTCTCCGTTTTTCTCCTTAGTGCCCTGTTTGGGATCAGCACACCCAATGCCTGCTGGAGATTGCAGCTACACCAACACGGGGGGTCGAGCTCAGCGTCCCGAGCACTTGTTTGACACTAAACCCCACCAGCCCCCTAAGGGTTAACAAAACCACTCGCTCGCAAGTCAAAAAGGAATTAACTTTCACCCCTGCTCAGCGCAGAGGATCTCAGCCCGCTGTCACTAAATGCAAGTTTACAGAGCTCCTAAGACAAAAGGAGGGAGAATGCATTTAAGCTGGACGACAACAAAGGGTTTCCAAACCAGCTCTGAGCTGCCCAAAAGTGAGCCCTGCACCAGCAGCCAGAGGAAAAGAGAGTGACCGGGAGGTGCTGAGAAGTCCCTGTGCTTTGACAGGCAGCAGCAGCGGGGCTTTCGGCAGCTCCGTGTTTTTAAGGCTGGCTGTTTTTGCCTCTGCTTTCTGGCAGAGGGGGATCTATTACATTTAATAAGAGAAAGGCTACAGAGCAAGTCGCTAACGGAGTGTTACACATCTATCGGGAGAGTACCGGGAAGGGAGCCTTTTGCAAGGTCTGATTTTATTTTTCCTCCATATTCCTCTCTCCAATTCCTTTATTTTTTTTTTAAAAAAAGGCAATAAATAACGTGAGCTGCCTGTAACAGTCTATAAACCTACTACCCAGCACAAGCCACAGAGGAAAGAGGCAAATCAAAGTTGCAGCATTTGATATGACAGAAAATATTGCCGCTGCAGCTGCAACCGAGACACTTGAAAGATTCCCCCCACCACCCTTCCTGAAGGGAAACAAAAAAATGCTATATATCACACGGCAAATTGGTTGTAATTGTAAATCAGGGAACTACGAGATCCTGCATTCCTAGCAACTGGCTTAGAGCAGAGATCCTGCGTCTTTAAACAGTAATTCAAGCAATGTATAATTACTCGGAAATCAGACCTGAATTACAAATACTTTCAAATCCAAAGGCACAAAAGCAGAAAGATGAAAGAGAGCAAGGTAAAAACACACATTTCTTACCTGGGACAGCAGAAAAGACAGAGTAAGTTGAGTTTTGTGCTGCATTTTGCCAGACTAGAAGGTACCAGAGGCTTTTTCATTCATGCACTCGGCTGCACTGAGCATATTTTCACTGTGAAACAGCCTTTGAGAAGAGACTCTGCCTTGAGAGCCAGCCAACTTCCCAAATAGATCAGCAGCATCATCACTAAAGCATTGGATAGAGTCTGATGACCAGAACCAATGGCTTTACAAGGATGATTTCTTCACAAAGCATCCCCATTTTGCATCACACATATTGGGCAAGCACCTCTACAAACACAGCACCTTTAGAAAGCATTTTGCTTTGGTGTATTTCTGTGTTTAGTTTCAGTCTAACATCATGCTTTCCAGATCTCAATAGTATTTTCCCTTTTAGAGAATGGAATTGCACAGAGAGAAATAAGAGCAACTCTGAGCACCACTGCAAAGAGATTCTCTTTATTAAAATGTTAATCAGGTAAACTTATTTTCAATAATTCAAAAAAAATATTTCTGCAGTTTTGGTTACTTCCAAGCCTTAGAAGGAGAACACAGTGGAATTTTTCAGTGCAGTAAAAACATAGATTATATTTTGTGTTTTCCCCTCAATCTCACAAATCATGATGAAGACAGATCCATTCTAGCCTGCAGAAGAAATGCATCATAAGGCAATAGATTTTATTAACTGCTTTGGTAATGGCAGAATTGGCTTTTAATTCAAGGAACAAGAATCTAGGACAGAGTTTTGAAGGTGCATGTCCTTCAATTAGAAAAAGTTTTCCTATTTGAAAGAGGGGACCTGATGTCTCAAGGACCTGCTTTCTCTGGATTGGTTATGTTGCAGCCCAGGCAGATGGACCAAAGATTAGGAATGAATTCCCCTGAGTGCATTTCCAACTCCACCTCTCTTGCCACTCCCCAGTACCACAACACTCCAGTCTTTTTTCGAGTTGTCTCCTGGCAGTCACCAGGGTTATCCTTCCCCCATTTTTAGGAGGATCAAAAGTCTCCTCAGCTCTCATCAGTGATGTTTTTCCCTCACTTGCTTATCCAGCAGAACCAGCTCCCATCACTTTCTGCTCTGCCCCACCACGGGTGGCTGCTGTGCTGGTGGAGATGAGAAGAAACGTGGGGAGGGAAGGGAGGCAGGCAGATAGAAGGGATAAAGGAGCTGCCAACCACTTTGAGCTCCCCAGCATCAGCAGGAGCTTCCAGCTGTGAATAATGTTGTTTGATGCAACCACTCCTAGTCTACTGCTCGAGCTTACATCTTCCTTTACATACTCACAGTACCAAAACTGAAGGAAAACACTGTCCTTCCAAGCCTAAACCCTCACATGCAGCAATAGCTCTGTTCCAGTACCTCCATTACACATGAGTTTAAATCATTTCTCAAATTGGAATAGAATCCAAACAAAACCCAGCAGGAACTACCAGTAGCAATAATAATACTCTACATAACCACAAAAGGTTCACTACTTAGACATAAAAAGAAAAAAAAATGCAGGTAGGTTGCTTTCTTTTTAATTTTTTTTTTTTGAGGCAGAAAGCCAGCTTAGCAGGGTAAAAAATAAAAACCTTAGAGCTCTTTATGACTTGAAATAGAAGTCATAACTGACCACCTCCTATTTCTCTTTCAGAGACCCAGTTTGCCTCCAAGTATAATTCTCAGCCTCAAGAGAAGCACCTAGGAATTCATAAACCAGGCTGGGTGGGGTTTGTAGGGCATATCCCACAGAAAACACCACCAGTGTTCCAGTGTGCACAATCTTTGGGAGCACTGGGATTTGGACATCCCCAGCCCCACCAACAGGGGACAAACAGCTGAGTGAGTTACCAGACCAACCAGAAGTAGGTGGTGGCTGAAAGAAACAAAGGCATATCTGCATCCTGTTTTACAGGAAAGGGATTCATTAAAAAAAAAAAATAGAAGTCAAGTCATGGGGTAGATGATTCACTGCAGGATAATGCAACATGAGATTTGAGCCAACAGGAGCAGTTATTTTCTGTACAAGGCGTGACATGGCTGTGGGGCTATCCCAGCACAGGGGCAGAGAGGGGAATGAGGAGGTTGAGGTGTTCCCAGTGGTGCTGCAGGAGCATGGCCATCCCTAAAGCCATAACAAAGGGGCTGGGCACCACAGCCTGGCACACAGCCTGCCTCCCAGGGGGCTCTCCCAGCCAAAAGAAGCCACACATCACAACCCTCTAGCTCCAGAAACAGCCAAGATGCTCTAGTAACAATTAAAGAGAAAAGTATTTAAAAAAAAAGCAATTCACCAACCTTTTCCCTCCAGTTCCACAGAGCTTCTTCCTCCTGCTGCAGCCCATCCCGTCTGCTTTGGCCTCTACTCACTGCTGCTCCTACTTATCCCCTAAAAGGGCAATTATTGATCTCTGGAAGGGTGATAACCATCCCTACAGGGGTAATTAACCATCCCTGGAGGGCTAATTACCACTCCTGGAGGGGTTAACCCTCCACAAGCCGCTGCCAAGGCCTGGCCCAGCATGGTGCCCAAGCATGAGGGTGGCTGTGCCTGCTGGCAGGGCTCACCCACAGGGCCCAGCCATGCTGGGAAATGGCCCTGGGCACTGCTCACCTGTGAGGATTGCAGCTCACCACAGCCCTGGGTGCTGCTGTGGGGTGATGGGGTTAACTGGGCACCCCAGCAGAGAGGTGGGCACCTGCTGCAATGGGGGCCAGGAGAAGTGTTTGACCCCTTGAGGTGGGCCCCCAGCCCAGCTGTGTCGAGTCTGCTCTGCTAATTCACTTATTAACGAAGAGCTGGTAGGCTAATAATTAGGATGAATAGTTGGTGCCTCTGTCTCAGCTTTAGGTAATGGGAGGAGGTTCAAACTCTACAAAACTTTACTGAGGAGCTGGACAGGAGGGTGGTCTGTCTCTAAACCCCAGCTTGAAGAAACTTTGCTGCACAGATGGAATAAAACTGAGGTGCCATGGAGCAACCGTAGTAGAAATAACAACCTCAGGTTTAAAGCACAGTTAATGAGAGGGTCCAGAGCTCCCCTTTTACAGTGAGCTGTGCTTCTGTTGGCTGCCAACGCAAAATGTGTAGTAAGCTTGGGCACTGACTGAGAGGGACTTGGTTTGTGACAAAGAAAGCTCCTGCCAAGACCTTTTCTGATCCAGAACCATGTTAACTGATGGGTGTAATATGGTCTGTAGTCTTTAGACACGAAATGCCATCTTTTTCGTTTATAAAATGTGGAGCGACTTGACACGTCAGCTCAGTCCCTCTCCGTGACATTATCTGGCCACAGGGGCCAACGCTGAGCTGAGGCTAATGTGAACAGTAGTAATTGCCTGCAACACACAAGGAGTTTTCAGAGATAGAACCATTAGCAGATGAGGGAGTGACTGCATGCTGCCAGAAATGCCTTTTGACCTTCAGAACATTTGCCCTATTTTGTAAAAGCTGAGGATCAGCTGCTATGAATCTATCAGAACAAGGGAAGTTTAATTTCCCATTAAAGTGGGTCACATGAGAAACCTGGATGTGAGAGAGAGGGACTAATTTCCCCTGCCATGGTACTGGCAATCTACACTCCTGGCTGCTTCACCATGTTGCATTTTCTTTAAGCCTGGGAAAAGGTGTTATCCCTGGGCAACAACTGAGGGTGTGACAGCAGGACAAAAAGTTGTAGAAAATGCACCTGGACTGAGCTGGAATCCATAGAGGAGTGAAAACCCACCTTCCATCTTCCTGCCTGAAGTCCTCCAGCAGGAATAAGTGAAGCCAATGGCTGCAATAATGTCTCATTCTGGAGGATAGATATTTGGATATCTGCAGCAGAGCTGATTTAGTGAGAGTTGAGAAATGCATTTCCAGATACTCTGGTTTTCTGCTTGGCAGTTCTATCAAAATAAGTTTGGATATGGATTTCCAGTCTCAGCGCAGCTGAGGTTTCTTTGGGAAAGACTCACAAAAACACCAGAAAAAGGGGGATTGCAGTTTGGATTTGGGCCCAAATCTTTTCATTACATACCCAACCCAGTGCCTCTATAATACCCCAAACTCCTACAAGCCTTTCTTACATGAAGGACTTACTGGCAACAGAAAGTTTGGCATTAGCTCAGCTTTCTCAAAACCTGTGGGACTTATGCTTTGTCTACTGTTTCCCTACATCCCAGCCCAAGCTCTTGGAGAGCAAAAAGGTTTTGTTTTCGTACTTGCTAACAAGCAAGTCACAGGCAACTAGAACAAACTGATACTTCAGTGGAAATAGGGTGTGTTCTGTTGTCAGAACAGAACTAAAAGTGGTTAGTCAAACAGGGATTTTACATTTTAGAAGACTCCTTAAGAGACCATCACACCCTTTTCTGTACAAATAATAATAATAATCATCATCATCAAAGAAGTCCCTGCTCTTGTGAACACAGGATCTAGTTTATCAGTCCTTAAAAGAATAAAACCTATTATTGTTTGGATTTTGCATGTTTTTGGATCCCTCAGCCTTTTAAGCATAAACAAAATTTGTCTTGAGCTTCTGAAACTGAGCTATTGTAAATCATTCTAGAATATCAATTTGCAGTACTGTACAGCTAAATTTCTAATCTTTACTTGAACTAGAAGCAAACTGTTCCTTAATTCAACCTTCATCTGAACCGAGATGGGGAAGGAGTGAGATGAGCCTTAAGTGGTGGGTTGGGTTCTCCATGGCATCTTGTTTATGAGAAAAGGTTTGGTTTTATTTCCTTTCTCCCTCTGGGCCCCTTTGTGGAAGAAGCTCTTGCTCCTCAGCTGACTCCCAGCATCTAAGAGTTTCCTGGAATAGCGCACGTATTATCCCATGTCTGTTATTCAGCTGAATCACAGCAATTGAGCTTGTCCTGTGAGCTTGGCCCAACTGCAAACCTCCCAGGTGCCACGGTTTAGTGACAGTCTGCAGTGATTCAGCCACTTGTAATCCTGCACCCCTGTCTGTAGGCAGGCTGTTGAATTCTGCCTCTTTATTTCCCCTCTTTTCACTAATCCAAAGGCGTTGGAAAAGGCTGCCGAGGGAGGTGGTGAAGTCACTGTCCCTGGAGGTGTTTTTAAAAAGACTGGATGTGGCACTTAATGCCGTTGTTTAGTTGATGAGATGGTTTTAGGTCATAGGTTGGACTCGATTATCTCAAAGATCTTTTCCAACTTAGTTAATTCTATGATCTCACAGAGCATCAGCATAGGTGTCCTCCCCAAAGCATAGAGGTATAGAAAAATATCCTTGTAGTGTTCCAGGAGGAAAACTGAGGCACACGCCAAAAAGGGAACTGATTAAGCTCATAAAGGTGGTCAAACCCAGAGGTGTAAATTGCTAAATGCCTCAGGCACTGGCCCTTTTGTGTACTGAAAGAACCTGTCCCCTTCCTGGGGGACCCGGGACCTTCCTCTGTTACTGTACAAAACCCAAACTGAACCACAGCTTAGTTCAGCATCCCTTCCTTGGCTGGGCTATCCGTTCCCATTCCCCTCATATGCCTCTCCCTGCTTGTTTTAACACCTCTGCTCCTTTGCCCTCCCTCCTACACACGATTGCATCTGGCCTTCATACAGGTGTTCTGGAAGCAATTACAGCTCCATGCAAGGAGAATATGATGCATAGCAGCTCATTAGTTGTTTGCCATTATTAAGGGAATGACTCCTTGTTTCCCTTCTGACCTCACCTATTGTCCAGGACATGAATGGATATAGGAGTGAGAAAATTTGTTTTGGCAATGGGATCTGTATTTTCCAAGACTCGGTAATATTGAATTCTGCCCAGAAATACAAATCAGAATAATTAACCAAACAAATGCACAAAAGATCTTATCATTCCCTATTTTGGTAGCAGCTATACCAACTCAAAGTCATTATTTAAAATTCACTATGCAAGTTTATTAGAAAAGTTACTCTTTTATACACTAAAAGAAAAATAACATTTCCACAGGAAATGGGAGAAAAAGCAAGTTATCGCTGTCAGAAGTTCTTCTAAGACATATCCAAACTCAAGATATTCATCATAAGTAATGGGAAAGTTAATACTGCAGGAATAAATTAACCACAGAATTTTAATGGCTTTTTTTGTGTGACAATTTCTAAAGCCCAACCAAATATCAGCTAGGAAATTCAAATGTGAGAGATATGCTCTTAAATCTCACGGTTCTGGATTTGTTTTAAAAAATCCCTTCTTATGATATAAAGGTCATTTAAAATATTCTACCATGAATATACAGCTTATGGCTAGAACATTTCACCATTCTCACCCAGCCACAAGCCAGCTTAATCTTTCATCTTTTCACAGAGGAACAGCAGATACATAAGTATATTTTAGGGGGGATAAAATAGTTGAGAGAGAGAAAGGGAGAATGTGTCAGTCTTTGAATATCTCTGTGCACAGGGCTTGAGCTGACACATCAGCCCAGAGCTGTTAAACCTCCTGACTTTGGGCATAGCTGCTTGCACTGGAGGTGTTAAGAGAGTGGGGCACTGCTCTCTTTCATGCCATTTTCAGCTGCTTTTTTTTTTTTTTTCTGGCCTGGCCAGTGCAGCTCTGTATTTCACATGCCATTATCACAAAAATATGTTTGCAAAGCCCCTCCATCAGAATCATGATTGTATTTGCCCTGGGCAAGGCAACAACTGAAAGGTCTTGGGTTAGAAATTGGATCAGGTACCAGAGGGCTGCCCCAGCAGGAGGATGTAGGAAGAGACCTGAGGAAAACATCCCTCAGAAAATGAAAAGGCACATCTGAGCAACCTGCTCTAGGGCAAAGTGTCCCACCTTAGTGTCCCCTCCAGCCCAAACCATTCCATGATTCCCTGATTTTACAGCCTGACTGTGGAGAACAGGCTGGACAGCCCCAGCTCTGTAACAGGGCCAGGCTCAGGGTGAGCTCAGGGATATATTTATCCCACTGAACTCAAATTGCCATTGACTGCAGCAGCATCAAGATTTCACCCTCCATCCTTAAACTCCCTCTTCCCCATTTACATTCACAGCCTTTTCTCTATGCAACAGTCATGGCTTTTAGGCAGATAAATATCTTACATGTTTCTCAAGGGTGTCATACGCTATTTAGTATTTTCCCTCTGGTATCGGCACCTGTTAAGCATGGAAATAAAGTGATTAATCTTACATCTTTGGCTTCAAAAATTGATTTTAAGATACATCTCCTTATCATTGGTAGATTTGCCAACCCAAAACAATGATATTCTCTTCAATGAGAAATTTTCTCAGTCTTGAAAAGTAGGAATTGCATTGGGAGATTTTCTGGATGTCCCTTTCTCATGGAATTTTCTATACCAATCAAACCATTTATGACAAAGCTCTCTGATATCATGTAGCCTTAGAGGAAATTTGTCTCTGCAGATCTAGACATGACTTAAGGAAAAAAAGTCCTTGTGATGCAGGGGTGGAAAAAATTAACATCTGAAAATTGAATGTTCTTTTAATAACCAGAAAGCTATTTTGTTTAGGTTTTTTTAGGTCTGAAAATAACCTAGAATTTTAATCAGGATAATCAGATTGGATAAAATGTAGCACTCAACCTGCATCAGGAGATCCTTTCTGCCCTCCTGCATCCAGAAGTTGCATTAGGTTTGATGCATCTTCAAGTTTTGGCTCCTTAAAGAGGAATCTTTCTCAAACAAACCGCTGTGTATACACCAAAAACATCTGATTCTTACACTGCTTCTTTACATGCCTTTGAAATACTGTATATTATGCATGAATTCTTGGTTCATCATGTATCTTGAGATCTCTTTGTATTTCATTGTTTGTCTTCAATTTTGTATCTTGCTTATGTAAAATTCATTAAGCCTTTGTAAATACCAGGAAAAAACCTGTTCCTTTTGCTGTCTCCCTTGGGATGCTGGAAGGTTACCTTGCCTCGTGCTCATCTGTAATCTCTCTCTTGGGTTTAGCTTTTAATGTGTGCAGTACTCCAAGGAAGAGGCAATCTAGGATGTTTTACTAGGCTTAGCCTCATCATGAAACAAACAGTTCCTTTTGAATTGATGGAACTGGATCTTCTAACATTAGAACAAAATATTCTTGTATTGCCTTGCCTTGGTTAGGTTGTGACTATAAAATTACCTGCTTTTTTGCTGACTGGACCTCTTAGAGGAGGAGCAAACAGCTCTCAGTGGGTCACTCTGAGGCTCTGAGGCATCACTTCACCCTCCTCCTTCTGAGGTCCCTTGTCAGCTGCTCAGTGATAGAGTGTGGATTGGAAATTTACTTTCTTTTAATCAGGAATGAAGGGGGGATGGAATGCTGTGAGAATAACCCACATCCACATACTAAATTCCCTATTTTTTCCCTATTTTTAGTCAAAATAGGACTTTGGTAAATTGAAGAAATCCTCCTGGCCACACTTGGTAAAAGACCAGTGCTGCACAGTCTCGTGCCTGCCATGCAGCAGATCTTTGGTCCTCTGGGAGCTGCAATCCACTGACATTTATTAGAGCAGCTTTGGGCATGTTCAACTTTAAGCTGAACCCAGCACTGACAAGCCAGTAGATCAAAGAAGCCACAGTCAGCTCCACAATACCTTTTTTTCCCCCCTCACGCGGCTGTTAACAACATCAGATCAGGAAATCCCCTGAGCTGCAAATAGTTGGAAGCTGGAAAAGCACTCAGGGGAAAGATCATGAGAATGGCTTGTTCCTGCTCCTCCTTAGGCATCTGTTTATGGCCACTGTTGCTGTGGGTCTCTCAGACACCAGGGTAAATGCATTCCTAAAGGATGACAAAAGGATTCCTGCGAAGGCAAAGGGGCAGAGCAGAAGGAAGGGAGGTGGGGGGCTGTTGGTGCAGTGGTGCCTGCACAGGAGCAGCGATGGTGGCAAAGGTTGGCATCTCAGGCATCAGCAGCACACACAGGGAG
This sequence comes from Pycnonotus jocosus, assembly GCA_013400435.1. Classification (NCBI taxonomy): domain Eukaryota; kingdom Metazoa; phylum Chordata; class Aves; order Passeriformes; family Pycnonotidae; genus Pycnonotus; species Pycnonotus jocosus. The sequence goes on from VWYP01014128.1 coordinate 234,046, forward strand.
CAGCCCCTCCCCTGGCAGAGCAGGAGGTGTTCAGGCTGACCCATCTCACTCTGGGTGTGGCCGTCATTTTACTCTTTTCCTTCTTTTTGATCCCTCCCGTCGGTGCAGCTGATGCTCAGGGGGGAAAGCAGAGTGGCTGTGCAGCTGCAGGGCAGGGACTGGGCTGTGCCAAGGGGAAGCTGTGTTCCTGTCAGGATGCTGTTAGCTCAGGCAAGGCAGGTGAGATGGATGGAGCCAGTATAGCTGTTCTGGTGTTAGACACTGAACAGAGCTCAGCAAGGAAAAGGGAAATCCAAATAATTAAGAATCATTCTGTAGTGCTAGAATATTCTATAGAAACAAAGATATTTTCTGAGTAGCTATTTTTGTCCTCATCTGGAGAATAAAAGAAACATTTTCTTCAGAGACCTGTTTAAATCTGGGGAAGCCAAACCTGTTTTCTCAGAGATTCCTCACAAGGATCGATGTCTGGTTCCAAAAAATGGCCAAAGTGAGCTCCTAAAACCCATGCACCACACCCTGTGTAGCAACACTGGCCAGCTGCAGCCCTGGAGAAATCTGTGCATCCCAGTTTGGGGATGCAGCAAAGATAATAAGATGCTTTGAGGTGCCAGTTTTCCACTTTCCAGCAGGTTTCAAAGAGATTCAATAGCACCAAGGCAACGAGAGCTCTTAGAAAGCTCTGGTGAAAGTGTCTGGAGTGCAGATCCTGGAATGACCTGGGTGGGAACAGCATTGCTGGGCTCCAGCTGCTCTGGGAGCAATGGGAGTGAGCTGTTTGTCCCCTCTGTGCCACCTTTCCCTGGAGCCCAGCACATCCAGGGTGCTGCAAGGACATTCCATAACAAGACATCAGCTCAAGGCATTGGCTCTGTGCCTGGCACCCAGAGAGATGTGAACTTTTCTGGTCTGTGGCAAAGCAAAAATTGGGTTCTTTAAGCTTTTTTCATCTTTTTTTTTTCTTTTTTTGTAATTCTTCCCGCTAAGTAAAGAAGGATTAAAATAAAACTCCAGACCAGAATGCACAAACTAAAATACTACTTTATTTTAGGAAGGGAGATTTTGGGAATGCTGACTCAGCTACTGGAATCAGCGTTTCCCTGATTGCCCTCAGTTTGAGACCAAAATTTAAGTATTTAAGTAAGATACAACAAAATGAAGGGTGCAGATGAGTTTGTTAATCAGTGGGGTGCACCTGAGAGAAGAAAGCTAGTTCAGTGGAAGCAACTATTAATAATAATTATTAACAATTAACTCTTTCAGTCTATTGAACCCTGAAAGCCAGAGACATAAAGCAATAGCAATCAAATGTTATTAAACATGCCAAGAGTCTTAAGAGATAATCATATATAATCAAGCTTCAATAGGAAGAAATAAAATTTCCTTATGATTAGATCCTAGTCAAAGCAGTCAAAACAGATGCAAAAGGAGCAAGTAAACTCAGCAGAAAATAGTCCTCAGGATATCAACTTATATGGAAATTTAATGGAGTTTACTAAACAAATAAGTTGACTAGAAAGTGATAAAAGCTGGTCTCTGAAGGAAGCAGCCAGGTTGTATGTTCTTCAGGAAATGTCATTATTTATCCATCTAACACCATTTCAAAGCTTGTAGTTATAATATTACCAGGGAGCCATTGGCCTGAAAGTGGGAAACAATAGCTGTTGAAGAACTTCCTGAGAAACAGCCTTTAAGGCTGGAAAGCTGGGAAGAGATGGGTTTAATCACAAATCAAGTTAAGGAAGAAACAGAATTCCAGTGTAGACAGAACGCTGTTTCAACATTTTCAAACAGTCGCAAAGAAGAGCTGCAGACAACATTTCAGCTTTATACTTTATTCAAAAGATGGGAGCACATAAATTAGGAGCCTTAGTCCACCATGGCAGGATATTGGATCACCAGCACAGAAAAAGGAAACACCACTAATATTTTCTGCTTAATATAGAGGGTGAATAGAGAGGGATGTGTTGATCAGTAACTTTCAGGCAAATTTAGGTAGGTGTCTGTGTACAGGTATGCAGCCAGCTAACAGGAGTTGATCCAGGGTTTTGTAGCTTTCAGCTGAAATGGAAGAGAAAGTGGAGCTGAATTCTGGCTTCTCATAACCTCTTTTTCCAACTGGTTAAGAAAATAAAGCACATTTCTCCCTAAAATCTCCATCTCACTGTGAACTCTTTTGCACAGTGTCATTACTTGGATGATGATGCAAAAACAGAAGAGAGGTAAAGCATAATATTGCAATCCTTCAACCAAAGCCTTCAGCTCTGACCTAATATTGCTGCAATATTGGACAGATTTAAAACATTGGGGTTTGGGGAATCAATTTTCCAGTGGAGATGCAGAGTAACCTGCCAGCTCCATGTGAGCTGGTGTGACAGGATCCAAAATCACCATCACCTGCTGCCATCCCTCCAACCTCCCCAGCACCCTCCAATCCTGCAGCACAAACAAACTGGCTTTGCACTGCCTGCTGCTGCTGCTGCTGCTTTATGCAAAACCCTTGCAGACCATAAAGCTCATAACAAGAACAGACAAAACGGATTTGTACAGCGAGGAAAAAGCCCTGGAGGTCTGGCTGTGCCTGCTGGTGACACTTGCCCTAACTGGAAACTGCGTTTCTATTGATTAATCACGGAGGAGCAAGGAGGCAGAGTGCTAATACATCCTGAGGGCATTGATTAAAGGAATCAATGCTGTCACGTATTTACACCACATTTTCTTTCTTGGCACACCCCTTATTTTACGGTCCTGTGGTTACACAGGAGCCTGGTCAGACTCTGCTTCTCCCAACACCCACTGCTGAGCAGGATTTTACCTGAGTTCGTGTGGTTTCACGGGTTTTAGCAGCAGGAAGTTCAGCTCCTCGCTCTCCCAGTTTGTAGGGAATTTATCCCAAGCCATTTCTTCCACATTAACCTCAGCCAGCAAGTAAGACACTGTTAGACAGGACAGGTTGTCTTGTTCCTTCCTCTTTGCCACGAAACAAGCAGCATGAAAACACATTCAGGCTGATACATTTTTCAGCCCTTTTACAATATGTACGCAGCTGGTTCAGCTGACAGAACCATCCAAGTATTATAAAACATCCAAACATCACATCTTTATCTCCATCCTGGACTAGCAGGCAAAAATATTTTTATTCCCCACCAGAGAACCGGAGCATTTTTCTCCAGGTGCATTCTCTGCAGGCGTTCTCTCTTACTCTGAATTTTCTTCAGGCAATTCATAACTGTGGCATGAATGGCCAGTTCACAGCATTGACCATTACTCACGTGAGGAAGGCAGGTGCAGATGACCTGGTTCCACAGGATGTTTTGTTTCTTTTTCCACAGAAACTAAAAGGTCCCCTAGATTTTATACCCATGACATAATTCTTCATCGGGGGCGTTCAGGTAAGAGACAAGGTTTACTGAAGATTTTGGTGGGAGCTGCACCACACCTGATGCTTTGCATTTCTTGAGGAGATTCCCTTGATAGCCAGATGAACTGAACAGGACAGACAATGTACAATAGCACCATCTGGTGACTCCCAATAATCTCACTGTTGCCCCAATTGCCAAAGACAGGATCTACTAAGAAAAGAAAGAAAAATAAGGATATGCATATTTGTAAAAAGGGGAAAGACTCAGTAAGAAATCGTTTCAATTTACAGAGCCAGTCATCTCCATATGTGTGCAATTTTTATACTGCATGAAGTGGTAACAGCAAAAAGAGATGGCTCATAGAGGATTTGGGGAAATCTGGTTTTAGTTAGCTGTGTGATTTTCCATCCCTAGTCAAGCAGATTCTAGCATTTAACAAAATATTCAAAAGTCAACCCAAGCCCCAGGAAAACCATACTTGGTTAGTATTTAAAAACCAAGCATTTGGCACCCATGCAGCTCAAATGGGATCATCCTTCTGCTTTCACTGTGACCTGTTTGGGCTGAAGATTGTGCCCTGTAGATGACTCTGCAGCCTCTGGGTGGAAGGGGCCGATCTGGGAATGTTCTTCTGGGACTTCTCTGTGAGACAATGCTGCAATCATAAATCCTGGTGAAATAATTACAGAAATATTTTCTTTCTCACTATCAGCAAGGAAGATGTCCTTAAAGGATTTAATACATTTCCCAAATTCTTTAGCTTCATTTATTCCTTGCTGGTGTCGCCCAATTTCTGAGCTGAATTTTGTAAGCACCCAGCCCAGTTTTTTGCTGTGAACGTGATGTGATTAGAGACAACATCCAGGCAACAAGCTGATGCTTGGGTGAATTTATCCCCTGAAACAGAAAAGACTGAAAGGTTTCTGTATGAGCACAGGAGAAGCATGGAAAAGACCAGGAGCTTTCTTACATGGCTGTGTGGTTGGTTATCACTTAGAAACGAATTGGAGGAGAAATATCGAAGAAAAAGGTTCAACTTGCTGTGACTACAGCTGTCTTTATTTTTTCTAAAAAAAAAAACCCTGGAGTAGTCGAGCACAATAAGATTTTCTGCAGAGTTAAAGCCAAAGGAGAAGGCTTGAGAATTTAAGAAGCAGTCCTGGACCTGATGAGAAGTCACTGGAGAGTGAAGCCAGTAATTACAAGGTCATTGTACATCTCGGGGGTCTAAATGATACCCTTAATGTATTTTTGTGCTGCACATGGATCCCAAAAGATTTCCATTACTCTGTTCATGTCAGCTGGGACGTGTGTTTGGTGCTGTGCCATGAATTCTTCGCTGACAGCACCACGTGATTTTGCATTGGCTTGAAACAGTCTTTTCAGGTGCTCTTTTTAATATTCAGTTTTGTGGAAGGATGCATATGAAGGGACAATCTTGCTGCAGATTTTTCATTTAGGTATGTCTCAAAACTGTGAAGAAACCATTTTGAGCTGTCTTCTGTGGCTAAGAATAAATTATTGTCCTTTTGATTTATTATAGATGTACCTGGTATTGCAATGACCTGCAGCCAGCAGGAGCTCAGACTTTAACTGTAATACAACATGCATTAGTTTTCTCTATTCATGAAGAGTGAACAATCTGCTCCTCTGCTATATGTACATTCATATTCATATTTTTTTATTAAGCATAGAAATTGGAAATATCCTGAGAATGGGATAGGAAACTATTGACTGAATGCCAAACATCTTTCCAAATCAAAATAAAGAACTAATAATCCTCATTGTGCCTGTCAGCTGTAGCCAGGTTAATGGTGTGATGATAAAAATAAACAAGCTGTTCCACAAATCAGCTGTAGCACATTGTGGAACTCATAATGCCCCACTTGTTGTTGGCCTTTCCTGCTGATTTTTCCATTTTTGGGGGCAGCAGAGATTTTTTCTGTGTTGTTTGCCATGTGAAATAAGAATTCCAGAGATTGGCTGTGGCTTAGTGCACTCTTTACAGCTGATAGATATGTGTGTGTGTGTGTGAAAGAAGCTTTGCACATCATTACATCCTCCAAGGGCTTGAGCCATCCAAATCCTTTGGGCTGTGCCAGTTCCCTCTTTTCCAGGGAAAAGCAGACAGAAAATGCTGGTGCAGATGCAGGAGATCTCTTCAAGGAGACAGTGTTTTGTTTTTATTCCATAGTGTCATCCTCTGGTGAGCTCTTGACTTCTTGTCTGGGATCCATGAAACATCATTGTGACTACAGAGAGCCATTTCAGGGTGATTTATTGCACCAAAACCATCAGCACAAGAAGAGGAATATGTTCTGGTTCCCATTTTTTGTCTGATCCCATGTGTGCTGCTATCCCTCACATTCCTCTGCTGAATACACAGGGGGATGAGTACGTGGGTGTAAATATGTATTATTTCTTTGTTTAGCTGAGAGTGAGGTCTGACATAGAAGATTTGCAGTGTTTCCCACATCTTCCTGTCGGGAAAGTGTGCAGGGAGGGAAGGGGCATTATTCAGTTCTCTGTAACAAGGGGCAAGATTTGAGGAGAAAACACAGTGAGTCCTAATAAAAGCACCAGCCCCTCAGTTCCTGCTGTCTTGGTTTGGAAAGAGAAGTGTCTGCTAAGGAAGGCAGGAGCCTCCCTTGGAACGGGGAATAGAAACCCTCTCCCTCCCAATTATTATAATTTTGAAATGAAGGGGATCTCAGACAAAGATATGAGAATAGGAATAACAGCTCTCTACTAGGAAAATTAAAATGAAAATGTAGATGTACAGAAAACCAACCAAACAAAAAAAGAACATGGACAGAGTCAGAACACAGCCTGACACCCTGTTGGTCAGGGTGTTGGGAGCAGCCCAATCGAGTCCTCCTGGAGCGACAGATGTGGTTCTGTTGGAGCAGAGATGATCCTGTAGAAGGGTGGAGTTTTCCTCCGAAGGTCCAGTTGTGGTGACATGTGTCTGGTTTTCCNCATGCATCTGGTTTTCCTCTGGGAATCCAGTGCACACAGGCTGTGCTGCTGTTCTCAATCCCAGGTTTATCCAGGAAGGAATGCTGGGCTCCTCTCCTGGGTGCAGCATCTCCCCATGGATGATGGACTTTTCTCAGCCATGCAGTGAGCCTCAATGGCCCATGAACAGCAGAGATCCCCTGCAGGGAGGAAGGGTCCTGGAAGGGATAAAGAACAGTGCCCCACCTGCTTTTTACAGCTGGCAATAGAACACAGACAGCTGCTTACATCTTGCATTGCAACCTGAGACCCCTGCCTCTCCCAAGGCGCATTCCCAGCGCCACCTGGAATGTTGGAACAGGGATTCACAGCCAGCAGATTCCTACTCCTCACATACTGGATACAAAACTGGCCTGGCAGTGCTGCAGTGGCTGCTTCTGCTGCCATTTTTATCTTTTATTTTCTGTTAGAAGCCTTTTGAAAATCCCCTCCTGACTCAGCTCGCATGTTTAGATACTTAAATATTTAAACAGGCACTGGATACTGTTCCCAAAAGAGTTTTGTTCCCTCCACTTGCGGACCTCAATATATTTCCTGTCCTTTTAAGTGACATATTGATGTCCTTGGAAATCCTAACCATTCTTATGACTGGAAGGGGACAATGCCTTGTTCTGATGGCTCATGGAAGGTGTTAACATCTACAATCAAAAATAAGGTCCTCAACTAACATATGCTCCAGCTCATTTTAGTTTTTCCATTTTAAAATCATTTTTCCTAGGTATTTTTTAAAAACAGAAATTTAAAGTTTGGGGGTGGGGGGAAGTGAAGAAGCAGAAATCACTTTATTCTTGGCATAGTTTTCTTGTCATATCCTAAATCCTTAAAAATGAGGACTTGTCTGTGCCCAGAGACAGAATCCTGTCACACACTGAGTTCCTCAGGCTTCTAAGTTATTCACTGAAAGTCAAAAGTTTATTGAAGGGGAGCTGCAATGTAAAGTTGTTTTCTCTGAAGTATTATTAACATTTGACAGACACTGATAGATGTTACTAAAACATCTTGGAAAGGCCAAGGAATAATTCAGCCAACACTTCCACTGATTTTGCTTTTTGATATATCCCCTCATTAAAAAAGTATCCTTTTGATGGATATTTTTTTCCAGAATAGAATGCTGTATCTGAAAAAGAGAAGCAAAGTATTTCCTCCAGTATTTTCACATTGATGAAAAGCTTGCAAGGAGGAAAAGGTCATTGCACTAGGCTGCAATAAAATAATTAATATGAAATAATTAATACCTAAGACAAAATAGAGAAGAAATAATGGCTGGGTTCTGCCTGAAATACCCAATGCTGACTTATGGGTTCCTTTCCTCATATAAACAGGAAAATTTGAAAGTTGATTTTTGAGGAATTCCCCAGCTGGTTTTAAATTGTTCTTTATAAAATCTATAAGGCAAAAATTTTGATCTCTCTTTTTCCTTTGTGTAGCATCTTTTTTCTAACTTTCAGTTCTGCTGATGACTTTGGGCAGCTAAAGTTTTTATATAAAACTGTTCTGAAACTCTTTTTTTTTTTGCACGAGCATTTCCCTCAGCTTCAATCCCTGCTCCCTTTCTCCTGAATTATTCAGCAGCACAGATAACTTATTGGCATGAATCTGTCACCTTTGTCAGGAGTTTATCTACCTCTTTTCTCAGATAATCCCCTATGACTAGCTAATCTTTCCTTTTGACTTACATCCCATGAACCTTTGAACCCTTATTTTTTTTGTTGTTGTTGCTCCAGCCCTAACAACTTCAATCTCTGCTGAGTATCTTGTCTTTATTTCAAGGACCGAAACTATTCATAAAATGTTAATGGCGTCTATCTTATTTCCCCATAATGTTAAAATAACTGTGGTGTTCTGTGGGCTTGCCTACCCCAAGAAACCAGTGCACAGCAAAGCCAGGGATGAATTTACAGCTCCTCGCTCCTCTCAGAGACATTTTGAGGGCACACTGAGTAGAGGATGAGTTCTTACACTGCTAAACGTGGAGTAAGCCACCGTGAACTCAAATGTTCACAGGGCTTTAGGAAGCAGCAACTAGGGCAGAGAAAAATCTATAACAGCTCCCTACCTCCTGTAGAAGAGAAGTGTTGTGGCTCTGATTTTACATGTCTCAGACTTGCTCTTGATATTAAAGCAAAATGCCTTCTGATGTTTTGGAACTCTGAGCTGAGTTCCCAAGCCTTCTTCATGTAAATAAGAAATGTTTACATTCTTTAGTTCTGATAGAATATTTGAGTGATTGGTATGAACACCAATCCAAGTGATGGGATGTTCTGCTTTGGCCAATAATTGGCCACCTTTGTACAGTGGATNTATTCCTAAGCATCTTCTTCCCTTTCTCTGAGAAGGATTTTCTTGTGGTTATAGTAGCATGGAGGAGAGTTATGTGCAGGTACTCCGTGCATCTCCTGGTGGGTAGACATCAAAGCACTCGATATAAAATGGTTAAAAACCTTCTTTCAAATTAGGGCGTCTTTAAATTGGAAGCTTGGCTTGCAGAGAGCTAATGTGCATATTAATTAATTCATTCTCCCACTTCCTTTGAAAAAGCTTTTCTTGTGAGGGCAGAAAAGGAAAAGACATGCAGGAATATTTTCACTGTTTTTTGTTGTTACCCAAAACGCTGAGGTTTTTAGCTGCAGCTCAAAATTTCCCATGAGAATTGTGTCAAAATTTAAATATTTTTCATTTTCAGCTGTATTTTTAATTAAAAGGTCACATTTCCCAAACAGCTCAAGCTTTACCATCTCTCTGCCTCAGTTCTCTGCCTGTCATTTGGGATTATAATTCTTTTCTATCTTATTTTTGTCTCCAGTCTATTTAGATTATAAAATACCTCTTACTGTGTGTTGATCCAGTGCCGAGCAGAATGGGATCCTGAGCTTGGCTGGGATACAAAGTTGCTGCTATAATGCAAATCAATACTAATAAATGAGCATCAACCAACTTTCCTTTTCACCTTTTACACGTCACGTGTTTCAGTCAATATGTTCTTGAAATTATTGCTGGACTTTCTCTACTCTTATATATCTATTTATCATCCAAAATCATCTTTAAGCCACCACCATGATCGATGTCTCCTAAGAGTACAGCCTTGTAATTATTTTCTGTCCCCTGCTGCATCACCTTATACTTCCCTTCTAAAAAGTGTATCACCCATTTGCTTGCACATAAGCCTAATTAATTTTGTCAAATTATTTTTAATCTGTTGGCCTTGATCCATCCCATTTGTTGCCCTCCTTCCCTGATGCTAATAAATTAATTTTCTTCTCAAAACACACCTGCTGCCAAGTTTACACCTGTAATATGAAAAGAAGTCCCTAAATCATCCTGGATGGGACCAATCCCATTGCCTTGAAATGCGGATGGTGACTTATTCCTTGTCACTCAGCAGCCTTTTCTGGAGCCCAGTGAGCAGCTTTCCCCACTCTACCAGGGACACTGACTTTGCAGGTTAACCTTCTGTGTGGTGTGGCTTTTAAATTTGCATAATTTATGTCATCTTCTTCACCTCTGTCAGCTGGTTTGAGCAGGGGGAGAGGGGCTGAGCTGGCTGGGTTCAGCTGCACAGCCCCAGGGGTGTCCTGTGGGGCAGCCCTGAATCCCACCTGCACACAGCAAAGGTGAAAGACAGCCCTGCACCTAGAGAAAACAACCCCAAAAAAATCCTCAACAGGGATGCCAGATATTTAGGGGAAGGTTTGCTTTCCCTGGGTGTCAGAGAGGGAGGGAACAGGAGGGTTAAAAGTGCTGTGATGAATTAAATGGAAGAAAACAAGACATGACACGAACCGTGCTCCCAAGCTGAGCAGACTTTCAAATGGAGTATTTTAAAGGTAATTTGAGAGGAATTTCATCGTTGCACATTTGTCAAGATGCCACAGCGGGTTGACCTTCCCATGCTGCTGAAGAGATCTGCACTCGAAGGGCCTGATATCTCATGAGCTCATCCAATATCTCAGGTAGCTCTTGAGATTGACAGGCCTTTTTTGCAGCCATAAAACTAAGCCTGAGCATCTTTATTCTTTGGTGCTATCAGGTCTGGCCTTCTGAGCTTCTTCTATCAGAAATAGAGAGTTTTCACAGGGGAAAACTGGAACAAAGATAGGTAGTAATCTTTCTCAAAGAGAGAATCAATTAATAAAGTCTCCTGGATTTGCTCCAGGTCCAGCTTTGCAGGAGTGCTTTTGGAAGCACTGCCATCTATGAGCAGTCAGGACTCCCCAGGCAGCACAAGATCATTCAGTGTGTGAATTATAGACTTCGGCCTTGAGAGTATAAATGATGGTCGGGAACAAGAGGGCAGATACAGAGTTGTAATCACTCCAGCTTCAAAGTTAACTCAGCACTATATTGCTTCACTAGAGTGCAGGAAATCAGCAAAGAGATCTGATTCATCCTTGATGGAAGTTCCTTGACATGCCCTGGCTGTTAAAACAGACTTCCTCCAGCTCCTTCGTGCTGTTTCAACAACAAACATTTGAACAGCTCCCACAGCACACAGACCTCAGGAGAGCTGAGGGATTTACATCATAAACTCATGCTTAGAAAGACGTGAGTCCAAGATGACTAAATGTCCCAACATACCAGAAAAATGCACTTACCTGATCAGTTCATCAGCCTTTATTAATAAACTGATGTGGTGCTAGACCATAGTGTAGAAGGCAACATTTGGTCTGCATTTAGTGATTGATAATGTTTTGCTGGCAACCATTAAAATGCAACTCTCTGGGTGTAGTTGCTCCTGCCTGGAACAAAGTAGAGGCCATTCCAATAGCAGTCAGAAAAATTCTAAAAGTTTAGAAAATACCTGCACAGAAATTTACAAGGTCAGAGCAAAATCTGCCTGTGCAGTAAATACAAATCACAAATAACATAAATATTTTGATAGCTCAGTAGATGACAGGACAGGCTCACCAGTCACCCCTAGAAAAGGACTGCTATGTGCATGGATATAGATATATCATATAGATAGATTTAAGATTGTATTAAAGGTACCATTTAGTTCCTAGAAATCTGGAAGTGTAGTCAACTATGAGGGGTAATTGTAGTCTACTGACCTGCAGCCCCTGCAGCTACTCACAGAAGCACAGAGCTGATTATTTCTCAGAAACGCTCTCTGGGGTTGTAAAATGTATTTTGCTTAATACAGCGGTGGTGGAGCCTGGGGTCATGGGGAGAGTGAATAGTGGGCTTTGTAATGAGCCTCAGAAAGAGAAGGGCTCTCAGAGCTTCGTCTCTGTATGTCCTGGAACACAGATCTGTGTTTTCTCTCAGTGTGGTTCTGCCCTGCTGTCAGACTGAAGTCCATTCACACACACCCATGTGCACACACACACACACAAACAAGCACACTCTAAAAATCCCTTTAAACACTGCCTCTCTCTCTTAATAATCCCTCCCCTTTGAGAAGAGTCTCACATTGGGATAATCTCATTATGGGGTATCTCCTTGACAGGTTAATCTTCTCAGTTACCTCCCGAAGATTTTGTTGCCTTTTAATCTGGAATACAATCGGATAACATCTACAGATCGATATCTTCTTTGTAGTCATGTTCCAAGGGCTATGAGAGCTGTTCTTCCATGCAGTTCAAATGCCTCATTAAAGATTTCTCACACTGTAAAACCCTTCCAGAGATATCATGCCTTCATTTGCTATACACTCAGTATAATGTTCCTTAATTCACTCGAGTGTTTTAATGTCTGTCACAGTGACTGTTCCTTCCCTAAAGTCAATATATTTCCTTAAAATAAACTTAACAGCTCCTACACATTTTCAACAAGTAGTATATTAATTTGAACAGGCTTTAAGTGAATCATATCAGAACATTTCTTATGATGCTCTGTCATATTTACTGCACACTTCAACATGAAGATGGTATCTTCTCATTTGTTAGCTTTATGTCTCTGGTGACAGTAAATTAAAATGATCTGTTGAACTCTGATTTTTTCTTTTTGCCTACACTTCCTACCATAATTACTTTTCATAATTTTATTGACTTTTTTTCCTTCTAGTAGAATGTTTCACACATATTAAGCTCTTTGAGATAATATTAAGAAAAGATTGTGAGATTACCTGTTGAACATTCTTGGCTTTGTGCATATTTTTAATCAACAAGATTTCTCACACATTCATAGATTTTTTTTTCTTTTCTTTTCTAAACAGCATGATAAGGGAATTACATGGGCCAGGAGGTTCATAGCCATTACCATTCCCAAATGCTGGTTTCTCTACTGATGAATTCTACTTACTGAAAAACAGTAAATAAATGAACCAGATATTTCCTTCTATGGCAAACATCATGACAGAAAGAAAGACCAGACAACATTAGAAAGACAAATGGAATAAACTTTCCAAAGATATATGAAGAGTTAAGACTTGCAGTGAGTGAGTGTTTCACTCAGAAAGGAGAATAAACCACACAAATAATGATTTTCCATTTCACTCTTTGGTAAGCTTCAGTGATTAAGAGTCTGAAAATATACCTGGTCTCAATTTACACAGCAAGGTGTTTATTAGTTTGTCAGATATCACATAGGCAGAAGCTAATTTGCTCATAGGGTATTCTGTAATTATACCACTGAGTAGTTGTTTTAAGGGATCCAGTTTTAATTTGTTCCTCTTTGATATAGTCATTTAATTACAACACAGCACAATTGATTAATTGCAAGTAATTTTTTTTTTTTCTGAGAATACACCTACAAAGTGCAGTAGGATATTAGAGAGTGCATGGCAAAGAGCTGCAGGGTTTAGTTTATGAGGCCAAAAGAGCATGTACAGAATATAGACCTGCTTATTTAGGTACAAATACAGCACATGCTGCACAGGTGAGACAATTCCATGTCAAGTTCTCCACTTCCATCTCTATTAAATACGAGATGAGGGTGGGAATCTCCAGTGTCTCTGTTTGCCCCTTTGTCAGACCTCTCCTATGGCCCTGATCCAGAACTCAGTGAATTCCATGAAAAGATTTCTATTGACTCTGGAAGCCTTTGGACTTGGCTGGTTACGAGCTCATCTTTCTCTCTGATCTGTGAGCTCCCTGCAGCCTTTGAGGGCAGTTCAGAGTGGTAATAATTGAATCAGCACGGGCTCCTCACCTCTGCTCCCTGCCTGGGTGAGCCAGCCTTGCCCAGAGAGCTGGAGGCAATCAGAACCTGTCAGATGACGCCCAGATTGCTTTGTTACCTTTTTCTCAATAATTTTCCCCGTAAACACAGGGGTTAGAGACAGGCTAATAGCCAGTGAGACAGTTGGTGTCAGCAGAAATGGGGTTCAGTGAGGGTCTAAATGGTCAGCTGAGCACAGGAGAGACAACAGCATGCAGGCACTGCAACAAAAAAACCAAAACCTTTGGGGTTTTTGGGAGCCCTCAGGAATGGACTCAGCACTCTGTAAGGCTGCCAGTAACAGCACAGGTTGGGCTGTGTGCATCCTTGCTCTGATGCTCCAGGATTTCTGGGCCTCTCAGCTGGTGGTGGATCCTGAAATGCACTCCAGGCCCTGGAGAGACCATTCCATCAGCCCAGCCACACGAGACTCTTCTTGAGGAGGTGGATGGCAGTCAGAGCCATTGGATGGCACGAGTGGGACTCCAGGTCACTGTCATGGTCACACACAGCTCTGTGTCCTCTCCTCCTGTGCACCTAAGGAGGGAGGAGGCTGTGGAGTGGCAGCCTTGATCTCAAACACCTGAATTTTGCCAGAGCCCCTTGCAGGTCTCAGCATCCTTTTGAGGACCTCGGCCTTCAAGCCCTGCTTTCTCAAGCCTTTTACTGCAATGATCAGTAAAACCACAGAGGAATGTTCTTTACCTCACCATGAAAAGGTTGAGCTTTAAATCTAATGAAATTTAATTAGAGCATTAACATTGCACAGATACTGATTTTAATTCAGAACACCAGAGTCATAGGGAGCATCTCAAGAATTAACTCTGTCCTAACTTAACCTGCTTAGTGTGGTGGATTTTCTTTGTAGGCAAGAGGGAAATTTTCTAGCACTAAATTCACAGGGAAGATGCTGCTTTGATACATGCCTGAGCAGTGCACCCAGCAGGGTTCAAACAGCCTGACATTCAAAATTAATGCTACAAATATGACCCTAAAACCATCTGGACTTCTAAAGTAGTGGGCCATTAACTTTTACAGTGTCAACCTATCCACTCTTACATCAGTTTAATTAGTGCACAACATAAGAGATGAGTAAATATCACACGGACGAGCACAATGCTCATTGTTGACTTCAAAGAAATAAACTTTCTGAAGAGCTGCAAACCATTAAAAAAGCCACCTACACATTGCCCACACATACCCATGGCAACAAACACACATCAACACTGAGCAGAAAAGAGCTGAACCTATCGAAGTTTTAATATTCATCATCTGAGGCCAGTGTGATTGCATTTGCATGTCTTTGCTGCTTTTATTTTTTCCCCCCAAGGACAAAATGAGGAAGGGGAAAAAAGTGTAGAAATGAAACAGAAAGTGCTTTGAAGTTTCTGAATGGTTTTGATCATACGTCCAAAACGAATCAACAGTTACTTAGTGCCAGAGTGTGCCTGTTACAGGACATTGCTTATGCCCTCTGAAAATAAATCAAGATGGACATTAATCAATATGTGAATGTGCACAGGAAAGCAACTGGTGGCACTGCAGCCCTGCCTGTTACCTTCTAGGACAAGTGATCTGCCACCAAATGGACAAAAAGTGTGATAAATTCAATGCAATTGAGATTCTTTTTCACTGTCTTGAAAGAGGAAGGCCCTTGCCATTCCTATATATTATTTTTCAGTGGTAAACCAAAACATCTGGTAAATGATTACTGTAAATTGCTATAAAACATAGCCTACATTCCTTTCCATACGAGTGTATTGACATTCTTTTCCTGGCACGGGCTCAGATTTACTTCTCTGATGCAGTAAGTTTTATATTTCCTTCTGCTTTTTTCATCCTATTTGCCTGGCATTTACTCAACACTCTGGACCCTCTCTGTAAAATTGCTTTTACAGCAGCACAAAGGGGCTCGACTTCCAAGAAGCCCAACCCTCCCTGCGAAAGAAACACCAAATGATTTCTGCTCAGTGAGATGAGAACATCCAATATCCTGCAGAACCTGTCAGTGTGAATGGGTCTCAGGGCAACATCCAAAGGGTTATGAGCTTTTGTTGTTGTGTGGTTTTTCTTTGGTAATAGGTTGTGAAATGGGTCCTGACATTGTTTCAGCTGTGACAGTGTAGCTTGAATTGGAACCACTGGCCTATGAGATTCTCCATTAATGTCAGCTCCACAGCATCCCTTTCCTGCTCTCCCCTGCACGATTTTATGAACTCACTCACCCTGTTTGAGAGAAGACACAATGTGCAGATTTGGCAATAAAAGTGATCAGCAGTGTGGGGAGACAGGAACAGAGCAGACCACGTAACGTGGAGGCAAGAGAAACCCCAGGGAAGGGGCAGAGGGAGACAGACAAAGTCAGGGGGATGGGAAAAAATGCATCTGCTACTGATAGTTGCCCTCTCACTTAATGAAGTCACAATCAATTGATCTGAAAGGCGAGAAATTAAAAGCTGATACAAAATAAAAGAAAGCACAGCGTGATCCATAGCAGCACAAACCAAAATGAAATATCACTGAGGACAAAAGCTAAATTCAATCCAAAACCAGATTAGATATGCAAACAATGTGAAGGGGGATAGTTACACTGCAGAGAAACACAATTGATTTTATTCATATCAAGTAAAAATTACTGTGATATAGGTCATAAGTCAACTGCCACTAATAAGGTTTAGAAGAATTTTCCCCGGGATCATTTTCCTCTGGACTAGGCAGACTAAAGAGCCAATAACTTCTGTGTTCTTCCAGCAATTACAGCCAGGCTTTTCACTGCAGATATATGGTTATGTCGGGGGGTGGAACAAAGTTTGCATATATACTCTATATCCAAGACAATGTCTGGAAACAAATAGGTCTGTGCACAGTGGAACTGATGAAGGTCCATGCAACTGTCTTAAATCACAGCTGCTGAATTAATTCCCTTTTAACACCACTTTTTTTCATCAAGTACAAAAGGATTTTTAATGTCTGTTTCTCTGAAGAGCTGAACATTGCAGGGAAAATATTCCTGACCACTGGTAACCCTCATCTCAATGGGAATATTAATTGTCTGTTCTCCCTCTTCACCTTTAGAAAACTTACAGGATCTTAACAGCTATCAGATTAGCCAATGGGTATAAAATGGGGATAAAAATATTTAAAAGAGACCAATAGCTCAAAATGCACACAGAGCATGCTGTGGTTGCATAAGCACTGCCGTGAGAAATCAGGACAGAAACATTTATATGGGAAGTGCACTCCAGCCCAGCCGCCTGCCTCCCCCACACTCCCCCAAAAATCATTCAGAAACAGCAGATTGCAAAGAGCAATCACACCAGCCACAGGTTGGCAATCACATCTTCTCCAAACAGCAATCATGGCTCATACTGATGGACAACAACATGTGAGAAACTGTCATTTTGATATTTAAAATCTGTGGTGTGTAAAACACTGTCAGTCTCAGCTGGTGGGATCCGAGCTACTGGCAAAGAATCTACAGAAATAACAGGACCTGAAATGGACCCTACAAGTCAAAATGTTTATTTTTTTCACAATTTTTCAACGTTATTTGTCTATGCTGCAGACTGTACAACTCATTTATTTACCTGACACTGTATTTCAGTGAATAACACTTGCTCTTAGGACTTGAAAATTGTATTTTTTCTTACCAAATATTGGGGACAAAAAGGTTTAATCTTGCCCTAGAGTCTAAGAGCTGAAAGCAAAGTAGTCTGAGGCCACTTGTGTGGGAAAAAAAGGCTGTGTTAGCAGCATCCCCCCTGTCCTGTCCCTATACACAACCCTGCTGTAATGCTGGTGGTGTGACCAGTGATGCTGAGAGGGAGTAAAGGTTTGACCCAGTCAAACTTTATGGTTTCCCAGCTGACAGTGAGAAATTACTTCCTGTGTTCCCAATGCCAAGGAATGACTTAACTGGAAAAATTGGATTTTCTTTTTCTTTTTCCCCTTTTTTTTTTTTTTTTTTTAAGACATACAGAAAGAGAGAGTCCTGATGGTTTTATGAGGAGAACAAAACAGCAAAAATCGTAATGGATTGTCCAGCACAAAATGTCCATGGGATGAATGAGGCCCTTAAAATATCATGGCTGAGGCTGACATACTGCCAGGCTTTTGAGCAGTTCCAAGATTTTCCTTTCAATTTGAACTTTAAATCAATCGCCCCCTTGATTTCAAAATTGAATTTCAGAGACATGAGGGACAATGGGAGGCATGGGGAACAATGTACCCTTTTGATTTCAGAGAGGGGTTTTTTTAAGTGTATACATAACTTGAGAGACCAAAGGCTCTGCCCTCCAATGACACATCCAGTAGGGTTTCCTTCTGGAAACTGAGGTGCAATGCTGATTTTTTTTAACCATAAACTGAATGTGTTCTACTGTGCAATACTCAGAAGAAAAAAAACCTGGTGATTATACAGAGAATGGGAAAGAAAGCCCCAGAAATTATCATGAAGCAAACCAAAAATATTATTGTAAGGGTGGGGACAACAGCAAAAGATGCAGCAGGTTGTTGCAACAGCCCAAATTCTGTTCTCTTCATCTTCTGAGAGAAGTGTGTGAGCACTGAGTTATGCCTGGTGATGGAGGAGTTGCAGTCATTACGTGAGTTGACAAAAGCCTGATGCAGCAATTTGCAGATTCAGAAGGGGCTAATGGAAATACCATGCACTGAGGAAAAGGTGTGGCAGCTACTCCTTCCAGCTGGAGGTTCTCCATTAATCTCCACAGCCTTTGGAACAGGAACTGAGGGTGCTTAATCCTCTCCAAAACAGGTACAGAGCCATCTATCTGTACTGACACTGTTTGCCGTATTTCACTGTGAAGACTGTAGTTATTTTTGAAGACAAAAGTGGCAGGGGTTTTTTTTTTGCATAACCACCACTGAGGAGGACTCAGAGAACCTGAACCTTTTGTCTGATTTTGGAGCTGGTTAATGATGATACAACCCAGCTGATGGGAGCCTCAGCAGTGCTCTCAGTGCAGCAGCAGCAGCACAACCCCAGCAACCCAGGACAGGAGCCCATTCCCATTCCCTCTGCTCCTCCCTCGTGCCACACTGCGGGCAATGCCAAGGAAAACCAACCTCTGTCTCCTCTGCCAGAACATCTGAGACACGTGCCAGCCATGCTGTGAAGCCACAGCTGAAATTTCTGCAAAAGTGCCAGCTGCAAGTTGTTGCTTTTCTTTGTTATGGCCACCAAGGCAGTCAGTGTCCTCCAGCTGCCACAAACTTGAGCTGATTTGAGCCTCCTGTAGCAAGAATTCAAACTGTATTTCTGTGCTAAAACCAAAAAGTCTGTCTGGGTGGCTTTACAGAGCCTTTTTTGGTGCTTTTTGTTTTATTTCTTGGAGATCCACTGACACAGCCCTGTCCTGAGCAGAGCTGGTTTGCAGCAATTCATGAGTTCCAGGCAAATGTTCATCCTTTCAGTGATGAAGAGCTTTGCTGCTATTGGAGGGAAAGCTGATCTGGAGTGCAGACCCATCTGTTCCTTAATAACATTTAGAGGCAATATTCTATTTCTACCTGGAAGGCAAGCCTGGAGACAGAAAATAATCATTTTTTATGAGATATTTAGATAACTATCAGAGACTCCTGCTCCTTACAATCAGCGGTATCTGCTGCTGCTATTCCTCATGCTTTAGTGGTTTGGACTTGTGACAGAAAATTCATCTTTGGGAGGATACATCTGTGAGTGCCACAGCACACAAGATTGATCAACTTCTGTTATTGCTTTGCTGTGTTCAGTTCTTTTTCTGGATGTACATCTAGCCAGAGAGATAGGCAGTCAATTTTCTGGTTTTTTTTTTTGTTTTTTTTTTAGACCACTGATTACTTCCTGCTCTTAAGGCATTAAAAGATGCTGATAATTACAAGAGCATTGGACATGACCCAAATCTTATATTGGAGAAAATGGTGGAGGGTCTGCAAGCATCCATTGAATGTCTCCTGGAGAAAAAAAAAAAAAGGGGGCTGCCCACCCCACAGAAATTTTGCACAGTAAATTTGA
>VWYP01014128.1:253680-273567 GCA_013400435.1 Pycnonotus jocosus
AGAACACTGGGAATTACTACCAGACAGTCAACAGAATTAACACTGGAATTACCACCAGTGACCAGAACACTGGGAATTACAACCAGTGGCCAGAATTAACACTGGAATTACAACCAGTGATCAGAACACTGGGAATTACCACCAGTGACCAGAACACTGGGAATTACCACCAGTGACCAGAACACTGGGAATTACCACCAGTGACCAGAACACTGGGAATTACCACCAGTGACCAGAACACTGGGAATTACCACCAGTGACCAGAACACTGGGAATTACCACCAGTGACCAGAACACTGGGAATTACCACCAGTGACCAGAACACTGGGAATTACCACCAGTGACCAGAACACTGGGAATTACCACCAGTGACCAGAACACTGGGAATTACCACCAGTGACCAGAATTAACACTGGAATTACCACCAGACGGTCACCAGAATTAACACTGGGATTTCTACCAGTGACCAGAATTATCACTGGGAATTACCACCAGACAGTCACCAGAATTACCACACAGAGGAAAGAAAGAAGTGCTTTCCTGGTTGGAGTGAAGCTTTGTGAGGTCCTTCTGGCACAAAGTGCCAAAGGGGATGGAGGCTGCAGATCCCAGCGCTCCCAAAAGCTCCAGCCTTTTGCACTCCTCCACGCTGGGCTGATTTGTTTCCAGCAATATCTCCATTACAGGATGGTATGCTAACAGTTTATTTGATTTTTTCCCTTTCCCAAAGCACAGTTAGCTGAGGGACACTGCAAAGTGTAATTGCTTGTGCCAATATCTCTTTTTGCCTGCAGATTTCGCTCACACAGTTCATTCTTCTCTCCCTTCTCCTCCTCCTCCCCAGCTGACAGTGCCAGGATGCCCTCATTGCACTCCACAAGCAGTATGAGCCTAATTATGGATTTTTTTTCAGGCTGGATCTTAGCGAGTTTAAGCGAAAAACAAAATATTTAGTTTCTACAAATTAATGAAGACAACAGAGCACACATCCGTTGAACGTCAATTAGCAACATATGGTGGAAGCCTTGCAAAATAATCAAATGATCTAACAATAAAGAAGTGAAATAATGTAGCAATTTCTCCCTCTTAGTAGCTAAATATGTTACAGGATGATTCTTTCACAGATTTTCTAAGCAGATTGTGGAACACCTGCAAGCACGTAAGCACTGCTTTATCAGGACAAGCAGCAGGTAGATTTTCTATATAAACCACCGTAGTTTGATTTCTTTTGGACAGTTAGAACTGTATTTAGGGGGAAAACAGAGATGTCAGACAGCTTCACAAGGTTTGGTAGGGTTGTTTTTGTTTTTTTAATTAGGTTTTTGAGTGGTTTTTGTTGGTTTGGTTTGGTGTGGGGTTTTTCTAAAAAAAAATGATAGAGAAGACACTAGAATGTTTCCATAAACTTAAACCTTTATATATTTAAACCTTTCCACCTACTTTTTTTTGTGCACCAACAAAACACTGGGGGGTTTATATACTCAGAAGCAGCAAAAGAAAATGGGAAGGGGCTGGGATGTGTTTCCCTCTTGCAATCTCTCTACTCTTACAAGCAAACTCTGCTCCCCAGAAAACGTTCACATCTTTCAAGTTCTCACTTCTGAACCCGGCTCACGAGCCCAAAAGAGGCAAACTTTTCCCCTAACACTTCTGAAAATCTGACCATTTATTTAAATGTGAAATATAAATTAGGACTTGTATTGAGAACTGGCTTTAAAGCCTTGTATAGCTTTGTTACATGAAACCTTTATGAGTCTCACACTACGAGCTATCTGCAGAAAAATCTCCTTATTACTACAGATAGCTGTTCTCCTTGGAGATAATATATGTACATCCTCAGATCCTGATTTTCTGAGGTTATAAATCCACCACTCCGAAGCACAGCAGCAAATCCAGTACTTGAAAAAACACTTTACTGTTGATGAAGATGAAAAATTGTATTCACTGTCTTCAGCAGCAGAACTGCTGCTTGATCCAGTTAGCCCAAATGCCTAAATTGTAAAGTGAGTTTATTTGCCTGCAGAAAAACCTGCAGGATGATGCCAAGGGACTGAGCAGAAGGACAGATGGGGATTACTGAGCCACGGAGATCAGGAGGAAGAGAAGAAAACTGGAGTAGAATAGAAGGATGGGCATGCAAATGGCAATTGTTAGCTGTATTTCTATGACAGCTCATGGTGTGGGGATAAATAGGGGGGAGGTGTCACCAGGTAGCTCACAAAACCACAAGGCATGGAAATAATAATGGAAGTTTTCCATCTAAACTTTTCATGGTCTTAAAAGGAAAGAAAAAGGTGGTAGGGAGGGGCACCACTGCCATAAATAAAGGTAAAGGTGTCTATTCCCCCCCAGCTCCAGAAGTGCACATCTCTCCACGTGTCTCCTCTCAAGCCATGTCCACAGCTGTCAGATCCCACTTGGCAGGGGCAAGAGAAGAGTTTAGAGGAGCCCAGGGTATTCCCACAAGTATGCCAGAGGGAAGGAAAGCAGAAGAAAAACTCAGCATCCTGGAGAAGTATCAGATTATAAAAATAACAAAGCGATAAACCAACTGTTCTTCTTTAAGGTCAGTCATAAGAAGCTGTGGGATGAAGTTGGAGTGGAAAATATTAATAACTTCAGTTATGACTTCTATAAAATGGACATTATCCATTAAATGGGCATCATCTCCTCTTTTTTTCATGTTCATGGACAAATTCCAAGGTGAGGCAGAGCAAGTGCTGGGAGATAAAAAGATCCAACCACTGGAATACAACATGGTTCAGACCTTAAATTCCAGAGGAGGCAGGAGATGTGGAAGCAGAGGAATGGTTCAGAAAGGAGAGGTGGAGGAGAGGAAGGGTTGGTGCCACAAAGCCTCTGACCTGGGCTCCAGGGGCAGCCACCACCACATGGACAGGGCAGCTCAGCATCTGGGAGCAGAAGGGGCTTCAGGATCAATGGCAACACAACCAGGGCCCCTGTGGCACCAGTGAGCTGTCTGTGGTGCACAGAAATCCATCACAGAACTGCTCCTGGGTGGGAAGAAAGCCAGTCAGCCATCCCTGCTGCTCAAGGTCGAGTGCAGACAGGGAATGTAATGCTGTCCTTGACTGCACTGCAAAAGGAAAAATTACTTTGGTGCCTTGTGACAGAGTTCAACCGTTTCCAATCAGTAATCATAGTGCAAAATCATGCCTGGTTTGTGTTGTGAGGAGTGAGCCCAAGTGGATTTTTTTTGGTCTGTGCATTGAAAACTAAGCTGAAAACGGCTCATTTATATAGGGCACCAATTACTTATTTAATTATAACTTTCACTCTCCCCACACAGTGATAAGAGGATCTTTAATTCGTACCAATAGCATAAAGCAAATCTTCTGGATTCTTTTAGCTCATACAAGAGATTAAACATTCCTCTTAAAGCATTGTGATCTCTCTCTCTTCTTTCTTGTAGAGTCAGAAATAAAAATTTCGTTGCCTCTTTGTTGTAGCATGAAATCTCCCTTTTCTAATGAGTGTATGAACCAGTCATTTCGCTCTTAATAGGCCACTTACTGAATTTGATGGAGGAGATAATTAAATGTGACAGATATTTGTATGCATCTATCTTAAAACTAGCACTCAAAGATTATAAAAGCCATAACATTCTCTTAATGAAATATGGCTGAACATGAGAAAAACACATTTCAATGTATCTGAAAACAACTGCAATATTTAGAGATAAACACTGTTAACACTTGATAAGCCTGCACGGTTCTGATATGTACCACAGACATAACAGCAACAAACAAATACCCTTTTTGAAGTAGATGAAAGCTGGAGATAAATTTGTTTGCCTTCCAAAAAAAGAGAGAATGAGTATGAAAGTCCAAGAGAATATACACAGTGTAACTACTGAAGCAAGAAAGAGGCTTTTTATAACTTGTAAAGAAAATGCCAAGGAAAATTCATTTAAATAAACCTTTTCAAAACTTCAGCACCGAATTTCAGTGGCCATTAGTCAGGCCTTGTGTTCCTGGGTGGTGTTAAAAGCCTGGGCTGTGGTAAAATATATTGGGAAACCAACTGGATCGATAACTCCAAGGATTTTCTCCATTCAATCCCAGCCCTGCTCTCTTCGCCCAGCTGGGTTCTTGGCACTTTAATTTAGTCCATTTAACTGAGGGACAAGAAGAGGCTATGGAAGGTGGAGAACTAATTGTGACAGCATTCAGAAACCAGGAAAATGGGATGATTCTTGGGGTTTGTGGGATGAGAGACGCAGGCAGGTGCACTGCCAGGAAAGCGCTGATGTGGCAGAGCAGTGGGGAGGAGCACCAGGGCAGGGCAGAGCTCCCACTTCTCACCTGGCAAAGCTCCACTGGTGGAAGAGCTGCTCTGGAAAAGTTTAAGCAGTGACAGGTGAAAGATGGCAGAAAAGAAAAGAGTAATTCCAGAAAAGAGAAGCACAGTGAAAGGGATGTGAAGGGGGAGGCTGCTGTGGGGAGATGGGGCAGCAGGCAGGGACACTTGCTCACCTCAGACATGAAAATGTGGCCTTCAAGCTATGGAGATCCATATGCATTGAACAGCTGGACAGGGTGATGCTGTGAGATCATCTGAGACCCCAATCCAAGGCTGGTGATGGATTTCCACTTTACATTTTCTACTCTTTGAAAGCTACATGCTCGCCTTCCTGTGAGGAAGGAACTGGTTTAAATATTGCTAAGATTGTTGTGCTGTCCAGCTGCATTTCATGTTGCTGTGGTTTGACTGCCTGAGTTTGGAGACCATGCCAGGATCCAAATTATCTGAATAACCTCCTTTTCCTGCTTAGGTACAATTCTCTTTCAGATGCCTGCAGAATCACTACCCAGTCCTTAAATTTATTTACAAAGGGAGCCCTCGTTTATACAGTATTTAGACCTGAAATTATCAGGGGGAAATAAAAAAAGTCACATCATTTCAGGGCTGTAAGACATGTTCCTAGCACAGATAAACCCTCTTGTTCCTCCTGTGCCTCTCAGGATGCTGCTCCTTTTAGCAACTTTACTTGAGTTAAATGATTTGATGAGCAGCTTCCAGTGGAGAAAAGCACTTTATCCCACAGGTTTGTACCAGGAGCCAGGCACGAGGTTCCAAGGCAATGCTGGAGCTTTGCCATGCAAGTGGCTGGGCCATGCCCCCTCAGATGATTGGTGCCATCAGAACCCCAAACTTGGCCTCATAAACAGAAAGAGGCATTTTGGAGCGTGCCATGCCCAGTGGTTGCAGGCTTTGTTCCAGGAGCAGAGTTCACAGAGCTCAGAGATGCCTGAATTCCCTCTGGGGTGAAGGGAGGGGATTAAGTGCCTCAGAGCAAGATTCAAAGCGGGCAGTGAGTAAGGCAGGGAACACTTAAGCCTGCCTTAGGAAATACTAACGAGAGGGGTGTATTTGGAATCCTCCATAGATCCACAGTTTAGCACTGACCCACATCCATGAGAGAGGAGAGGCTGTGAAAATGGGATTCAGAGCCCATAACCCTATCCCAGAATTAATTTGTCAACTTTGAGTGAAAGACTTCTGCTTGCTGTTAATGCCAAGGTTAGGAGGCAGATGGGGCAGGAAGTGTAACCACAGTCTACTTTTAGAGCAGCAAAAACCTGTGTCTGAGTTCCTTCATGACTTCCAGAGGCAAAACCACATCCTTTCCTTTCCAGGAGGGCACACATAAATCTCAGGAACCACTTTCCCTTTCTCCTTTTGGAGTGACAGAGCAGCAAATAACAGAGATGGAGATGGGGAAGGGACACCAGGTGAGGGATGGCAGAAAACATGACCCTGGCAATCCCTTTCCCTCAGACCTGCAGAGCGAGGAGCCCCAGCCGCCTGCAAGGACACGGAGCTCTGTGCTTCACTCACCTCTGTCATGTAAGAGGAATGCAGCAGGTGTAAAGGTAGGAGGAAACTGTGCTTTGATCACGAGCAAAATTTATTTCAGGCCACAGGAGAGGAGAGAGGCCATGGGACAAGAGGGAGAAGGTGGTGGAGAGGAGCCAGCCCTGGCAGCTGCAGGCAAATGCGCTCTCGTTACCGAGCTCTCATCTCGCACTGGGAAAGCCTTTGCATGAAGCACTTAAAAGAGCAGCCTCTAGCTATTAGCTGAAAATTTTATTAATTTCCATGGATGTGCCCTTGCAGAAGGTTGAATTTCTCTCCATCTCCTCCAGCCCTTGTGTCCTCCAGCCCTCTTGCTGCGTTGTGTGTTGGCAGCACTTTCCAATCCCCACGCTTCTCCTCCTTGTGTCCGTATCACCGACAGGGAGATCCAGCAGGACCCACGGCAGGCATGATTTTCAGTCTCCCTCCTCCTCTCGTATCTGCTTTTATTCAGACAAATCAGCAGCACTTCAAAGCTCCCCACTTTCCCAGCATCCAGAACATCTCATCCTGCTTTCTTCAGTGGGATAAATCAGATCCGCCGCATTTCCTCGCCTTACCCCATCTATGGCTTTTGGGGATTTGTTTTCAAACAAAATATCAGGATAGCTGGGCAAGGGTTATTTTTAGCAAAGCTTAGTTGCATTTTCTGTTTCCCACTCAACAAAATGGCTTTTTCCACCCTGATTAGCTCTGAACCTCATGCAGAGGCTGTGCCAGTAATGGGGAATCTTTTTGGGTTTGCTGTGACAAACACATAGATTTTCTAAGCATCATAATTCTTTCTCCTTGGTGGCAACCCAAATCACCCTGCATACCAAACCTGACTGAACAACCAATGGTTTGCTGGCCTGGGTTAAATAAAAGCACCTCTTGCTTCCTGGGGTTTTTTGGGTTTTTTTTGGTTTTGGGGTTTTTTTGTTTGGTTTTGGTTTTTTGGGGTTTGTTTTGTTTTTGTTTTTGTTTGTTTGTTTGTTTTTTGTGGGTTTTTTGGGTTTGTGATTTTTTCTTTCTTTTTTTTTCCCTTTTCTTTTTTTTTCTTTTTCTCCAGTCACACTGGGCTTGCCCAGGTTTCAGCAGTAAATTACCAGACCTGCAGTTTGTTTCGCCATTTCCCTCAGAAGTCTGGGGTGGAAATTATCCAGCTCCCCCTCCCATGGATGCATTAAGCTTTTTTTCTTTAAAGGAATCTTTAAAATGCAAACAAACAGTAATGGGCAAAAATAAGGCTTTTTGGTCATGGTGAGGGAAGGGATTTTTTTCCTTTCAACATACTCATATGAGGAGGTTAATGTGTCACTATAAAAGAAATGTGGCACTCTGCTGTTCTCTCATGGAATACATTTCTTAAATTCTCTCTGGGAATTTACATCTTTTTCCTGAGATGCAGTTTGGCACTTAGTAGGAAATGAGTCTTAAATATTTTGAAAGTGTAATTTGACATCTCAGCAAAACCCTGAATTGTGAATTGTGCTTTATAGAAATTTTAAAGGCTAGCTGACTTTAAAAGGAATAGAGAATTACATTTTTAGGTGGTGCTTTAGCTGCCAAAGGTTCTCCTATAATTTTTAGATACCTTGTTTATCAAGTTGTAAACTTGGGATATATTTTTTATATTTTTAGGGTGATTTTTATTTCGAACAACTTTTCATTCTTTGTGTAAATATCATATATACATATATACATATGTACATATATACATGTAAAATGTTATATTCCACCAAAAATTGCTTTTCAACTAAACAATGGAAAAAAAAAAAAACAGGGAAAAGAACCCCCTGATACTCTAGAAAGAGAGCTGAATGGTTTATAATTGTTTATAATTGTTCATGTATGTGTTTTATAATTTCTGGAGACACATCTAAACCATTCAGATCAACTCCCTGAGACTTGGGACAGAACTGGTGTTGAACTCATCTCTCTGTTAGGAATAATCTGCCCTTCTGCTTATATCAATTTTACATCAGTTTAAATCGATGCTCACATCCATCAATTCTGTTTTTTACGTGGATTTAAGTCAGAAATTAGGGTTGCTCTGAGAGCCCAAAACATTCATGGGACAGAAAAGCAGTTTTAGCCTGCAGAGAGCCATTAGTGGGTGTCCCCAACCCCATGTGCACAAAAAAAATGTGCTCTTCGAAACCACTCATCCATCTTTTATACCTTTTTACAGTGAAATAGCACCAGTTTGTCCTGTGATGGACTTAAAACCACTTTTAGGTGGAAATTCCAGCTGTGGTGAGCAGCTCCCAGAGGAGTGGATGCTCTTGGGCAAACTCACCTTGGCAGATTTAACTCTCCCACCCTTGGTACCTGCTTGGTGTTTGGTGTTTGCCATCCAACGTGATCATTGTGTTTCAATGATCCAATCCCCATCAGTGGAAATCTTTCCCCCAGCCTCAGTCAGCACTTTTTCAAGCTCTGGGTTTGATGATGTGTCAAGCACGAACTGGAAGGGATTGTATTTTATTAACCTTCCCTCCGGGCTAATGAATCGTTTTATTCTGCAATTCATTAACATCCCAATGGTCATTCAGGTCTTGTTTGAACACAACAGGGAAAAGAACCCTGAAAACATACAAGAATGCTGGTTTTGTCAGATTGAAATCAATGTGTGTGTGTGTGCCACTCCTGCTAACACTGCTGGTCCAACCCAGTGTGCAATTCCCTTAAATCCAATTGGGATATGTTACACAGACTAATGCACATTATAGGAGAAAGGATCATCATTTTCAGTTTCATCATTTNATCCCAGTGTGCAATTCCCTTAAATCCAACTGGGATATGTTACACAGACTAATGCACATTATAGGAGAAAGGATCATCATTTTCAGTTTCATCATTTTCAGTTTCATCATTTTCAGTATCATCATTTTCAGTATCACCATTTTCAGTATCATCATTTTCAGTATCATCATTTCCAATATCATCATTTTCAGTATTATCATTTTCAGTATTATCATTTTCAGTATCATCATTTTCACTATCATCATTTTCAATATCATCATTTTCAGTATCATCATTTCCAATATCATCATTTCCAGTATCACCATTTTCAGTATTACCATTTTCAGTATCCTCTTCTTGTGGCCAATGCTGAATAGAATCATCTGACCAGCCTGCACTGCAGCATCTTTTATTTGGCATGACAACCTCCCCTTGTTTTTCTTCTCCTCTTAAAGAAAGAAATAAATCTTGAATATCTGTTTTACTGAGGCTCCACTTATTTTCATTTTTCTGGGGGTTTTGTTGGTGTTTCTCTGGTTTATGTCTATTTTTGCTTCTTCTCCTCTTGAAACAAGACTGCCCAAATTAAGCACACACCATTTACAAGGTTATGGGAGTTTTGTTCTCATCTTTCACAGTCTCACCCCTGGGTTGGTCTGTGTTTGCTGACTCAGGACGTTCTCCTTTCCAGGATGGCTGCACCTCTATTTATTTCTTCTAATCAGGCTGAGTCGAACATATGCTCCCTTCTGCTGGAGATCTCTCCTCTCTAAAATGGTTTTGGCTGAGGCTTTATTAGGTTGTTAGATCTATGCTGCTTGCCCTCTTGCTCAAATCTGCTTTTGGGCTTTTGTTTTTTATGCTTGTCTCCCATCAGTCCTTTTAAAATGAGTAACTGTCAGAGCTGCGAGATTTATTTTTATTCTTTCCATCATTACCAATTCCAGAGCGTGTTCCTGTGCCTTTCTTTTCTTTCCCTCCCTGAGAAGTAAGTGCTCACAAGAAAGTTTGGAGATTTGACACTGAGAGCAAGAGGCAAGTGGGGGATCCAAGAGTCCCCAGAACAGAAGAGGAGACACATCCAAAAGAATTGAATTTCAGCTGCAGGCTGATCCAGGAGGCTATTCTGCAGCTAAAGAAACAAAAGAAAACCTGGGGGTGGAGGGAAATGAAAGCAGCGTAGAGGGCAAGAGGAGTCTTTGTGTTTGGGATGGAGTTTTAAGCTTAATTTAAACCGTAATTGGAAGCAGGATGCAGTGGGGAGAAGCAGACAATGAGAATACAGCAAAACAAAAGACTGACCAGGCTAAGTGTGAAGAGATGTGAACAAGTTTTTTTAAAAATCAAAGGCAGAGCTGGTGTAAGCTTGGAAAATCCTCTTCTTTACACTCTGGTAGTTTAAAAAATTCTGTTCAAAATCAGAACAAAACCAACGAGCATATTACAATTTCCATCGGAAGGAAAATGCCGGAGAAATTAATCTGGAAAAATCGAAAATCTGTGTTATTTTGGTGTTCCAGGGCAGCAGGGAATAGCCAGGCTGTGGGGAGCAATCTGGGCTGGCAGAGGAGGGATAGACCCCAAAATCNATCTCTTTTTGGTACATGTAATGAACATAAAATTTATAAAGAGCACTTACAGCAGCAGAAAGAATCCATTCTCTAAAGTGACTCCAAATGCGTGGTACAGAGGAAATCAGCAACGATGATCTAATGAACCTGAAATCTGTCAATCTGTTAAACTGTGAACAACACAAAAAACTCAACACCCAGCACCTGTTGGTGTGAGCTCTTATATTAAAAAAAAAAAAAAAAAAAANGAAAACCTGGGGGTGGAGGGAAATGAAAGCAGTGTAGAGGGCAAGAGGAGTCTTTGTGTTTGGGATGGAGTTTTAAGCTTAATTTAAACCGTAATTGGAAGCAGGATGCAGTGGGGAGAAGCAGACAATGAGAATACAGCAAAACAAAAGACTGACCAGGCTAAGTGTGAAGAGATGTGAACAAGTTTTTTTAAAAATCAAAGGCAGAGCTGGTGTAAGCTTGGAAAATCCTCTTCTTTACACTCTGGTAGTTTAAAAAATTCTGTTCAAAATCAGAACAAAACCAACGAGCATATTACAATTTCCATCGGAAGGAAAATGCCGGAGAAATTAATCTGGAAAAATCGAAAATCTGTGTTATTTTGGTGTTCCAGGGCAGCAGGGAATAGCCAGGCTGTGGGGAGCAATCTGGGCTGGCAGAGGAGGGATAGACCCCAAAATCTGACAACCTTGGGAAGAGCCAAGGCAAATCTTTTTGTTCTTATCTGCACATAGATATTTTTTAGATAGAAGTTACATCTCCATTTTGCAAAAGGTAATATTGTATAGAGAGAGAAGAGAGCAGTAGTCATTCAAATAGACATTTTCTTTTTAGCATGAAGCGTTCCTCAAAGATTTCTCTTGGATTTTTGCATTTTTTTTAATGGAAATTTGGCCCCAGGTATTTTCAGAAAAAAAATTTAAGCTGGCAGAAAACACATCTGATGGATGTCTGTGCAGAAAATGTGTGGCAACTTATTGTGCTCCCAAGGACTGAGGTCTTCACACTTAGCAGCTGATAAACTGTGGTGGTCACCTGATGTCTTCTTTTGAGCCTCTAGCTGATCATATTTTTTATTTCTTTTTTATTTATTTTTAATTTATTTTTAATGTCTTTTAAATTTATTTTTAATTTATTTTTAATTTTTTTTTAATTTATCTCTTTTTGGTACATGTAATGAACATAAAATTTATAAAGAGCACTTACAGCAGCAGAAAGAATCCATTCTCTAAAGTGACTCCAAATGCGTGGTACAGAGGAAATCAGCAACGATGATCTAATGAACCTGAAATCTGTCAATCTGTTAAACTGTGAACAACACAAAAAACTCAACACCCAGCACCTGTTGGTGTGAGATCTTATATAAAAAAATATCTCTGTTAATGGGCGTTGTTCCCAAATGGGAAACGCTTGTTAGCAATGCAGGAAATGCAATTCTGAAACTGGTCACGTTATCCTGTACAATATATAACAATAGCAGCAAGCAGAAGAGCCATTTTATCCCATGTTTTGACAGAGGTTTAATTCACAGCTGATTTATAACATGACCATGAAGACCTGAAAGTCCATGCACTGAGTATCAGCCTGGGGAGAACTTCACTTTTAATACTTTACATTAAATATAGTTTATTGTTGGCCCATTCTAAAGGGATGGAGCAGCAAGGACAAAATAAAACAAAAGTTGGTGTCTTTTGGCAGTTTTGTGGCAGTTCTGAGCATCTTCTGAGCAGCAATCACAAATTATATCTACTGACAAGCTGAACTATTGTAAAATATAAATGAAGTGAGGGAAGTTTTGGTCCTGGCATTGCCTTTCTTTGGTTTTCAAGGATTTTTTTTTTAAAGGATTTACAGTTTAAACCCTATGAGTAGTGCTTATGCCTCTTTTGAAGCTTGAAATGTGTCAGCTGAAGCCAGGCAATAATTTATAAAGCAATCTCACTGCTTCTGCACCTCTCCAGCCCTTCCTCCCCAAGAATCCAGGTGCTTGGCAGCATCCTCGGTGCCTGAGGCACCCACAGCACCCCAGGGGTGGTCAGGAATGCTGTGAGGATGCCACGGCAGCACAGATGGCAGCTGGGAAACCCCCAGAAATTCAACCTTGCTGAGAGGGTCCTCTGCACCCCCTCTGATGTCCCTCTCCTCCCAGCTGGTGACAGGAAGATAATTGCTGGCTGTTTTCATCCGAGTGATGTGGAGAAAGCGAGGGGAGCAGCGTTATCTCCACATCCCCGGCATCGCTGCACTCCCTCCACTCTCATCAGCAGCAAAACCTGGAGGAGTTAAAGCCCTCCAGTACAATCAACACCATTCACATCCCTGGCAAGCAATGGGGCTCTGGTTTTTTTAATATTTATGGCCAACTGTTTAAAGTCCATTCCTGGTTTGGTTTTAGTGCCCGACCATGGTTTGATTGCTCATTAATGAGGCAATCACTGAGTTCTTTGATTGAGTGAGCAGCGCAGGTCGGAGGATGAGGAGATTCCTTTTGGCAATTACCAGTTGTGAAGTGTCTCCACGTTAAATACTCGCTTCGAAAGTAAATTTATAATCCTTATTCTTTAGCCACTGCGAAAGAGATTTCTACAGGTTCTTCCCATTAATTGCTATTTTTCATTTCTAGATGTAGACCTCAGCATTTCGAGCACAGCTTATGAAAGCCCGAGGAGTGGATGTGCATGGCTGGCTGATCCCGGGAAACCTGCAATCCACAGCACAGGAGTGCTGTCAGTAAATGCAAGTTTGGCAGCCCCAAAGTGCCTGTGCCAGAAAAACGCTGCTGCTGTCCCCTCCAGGCACGGTGGTGAGCAAAGAGTCACAGATCCAAATCTAACACAGAGGAGCTGCAGCAGCAGGGAAGGGCTCGGGACTGGGATGGTTTGGCTTTGCCCTGTGTGAGATTCCAGCACAGACCATACCCTTTGTGCACAGATGTAATGGGAGCTGCAGGGAAGACCCCAAACACTGAATTTCGGCTCTTTGCCTCTTGCTATCCCCGCTGCTTTCCTCTAGCCACTCACCACGGACACAAAGGTGTCAGCTGAGGGAGGGGATTTGGGTTTAAACCCCGACAGAATGGTCACAACAGTGCAGCTGGTGAAGGAAGAGAATTGTTTGTTCTGTTGTTTGCAGAGCCCTGACTCCAAGCTGCAGCTCTGCCTTGGTTTGCTCAGGATGGCTCCATTCTGCTCCCCACAGCCAAGTGGTAAAAGGAGGGAGCCCTGCGGCTCTTAGAAAAGTAAACAGCATGTAAAAGGCAGAACTGCCCCTTTCTGAGCAATAACCTGGAGCTGGAGCATCCTGCTGGAAAACAGGGATCCACCTTCCTCCTGCACTGGTTTTCAGGATTCAAGGTGGTGAAGGGAGGTGATATGTCCCAGTCATTTGTGTATTTCATGCCTCATCTGCAGAAACAAGGAGTCACCTCTGAGGCAGGGACAGCTGTCTGGCAGCCTGGAGGAGGGGCAGAGCATCGTGGATTTGGTGCTTGGCTGCATGACCAAAATGTGCCTTCTCACTTCTTCTTGTGCTTCACTCTCTGAAATCCGTGTGGAAGAATTTAGAGCTGCCTGGGTAACCTGTGATATTCTCACTGTAGCTTGAAATTCCTCTAAATGTTGACTCTTTGAGAGGAGCTTTCATGGAGAAAGGCAGAGTGTTTGCACTAAACCCCTTGAAGATCAATGAGCCAGAATGATCAGACAGTTCCAGTTACTTTTGGGGACTGCATTTATCTTACAAGCCGGCCTTAAAATTTGGTCTTCATGCATTATTCAAAGTCCAGATGTACCTAGCCTTTATGCATTCCTTCTTGCCCATAAAGCCTCTTCATTGCTTTTATTGCCACTGTAATAATAAAGTGGCCTCTTTAATATGCACAGTACAGCCACCAAAGCTGTACTTACTAAGCAAATGTTTTGGATCAAGTCAGTTTGGCATAAAACAGATTCTGATCATTCCAAATGGAAGCCTCCCTCCTGCAGGAGCTCCCAGGAGCTGGGAAATGCTGTATTGCATAAGACAGAGGCACCTTGTGACCCTGGGAAAACATTTCTGGAGTGATGTTCCTCTCCATGCTGCAGCAGGGGTTTTTCTCTAACTTAATATGCCTAAAATGCACTGTCAGGATGTGTATGCACACAGCACAGGGCTACGTGATTTTCTGCCTCTGCCTGTTTGCTCTGTTGGATCAAAGCTTTAGTGAAAATACATAAAAATGTATTAGCCCACATAGGCATATGATGCATTAAAAATATTATTATTAACACACACATATACATGTGAATAGAAATATATGCATTTATGTATGTAAACATATACATTAATGCATATATTTCTATACACATGTACATGTGTATATTAATATTAATATTTTTATTAGTATTCAATGCCACTAATCCACATTTATAAGCTGTGAGGTGTTCCCAAGTCTTGTCCACTGGGGTAGGCAGGCAAGGAAGACATGACCCATTAAAAGAGGCCAGTGAATTTCTGTGGTATAATTCCAGCTGTGTTTTATTCATTTGCTGTTATCTTGCAATGGCTCTTCTTTTTGCTTGCTTTGTTTCCTCCCTGCAGCTTCTTTATTTGCCAACACTGGGGAATTTTGCTTTTATGAGGTGTTTACAATGCTTGCTGTAGGGCACATATTTAAGTACCTGAAACACTCTGGGTTTGTGATGTTTGAGTTAAATATAGTGTTGCTCTGCCATGTACAACATGTAAATATCCATGGCATAAGCACTTTAAAGCACTCAGAGCTGAAGCCCCATTCCCCCAAACATGTGTTGTTTTCAATACAGGTAGATAAAGTAGAAAATGGTTGAATAAATGAACATAGAGATGCAAAAATTCCCTTTTCTCAAGACAGCAGTTTAAGCCTGCCCAGAGAGCCTTGCATGCCCAGGTGGGCTGAGCTCAGGTGCTGTGCCACCTCACTGCCCCGGGTGTTGTCTGGGTGTGATGTGAGCTTGGCAAGGCTCAGGTGGAATTCTTCACTCTCCTTTAGTTCTGTGCTCCTCCACTGAGCCAAGAGAACTTCGCCATTCCTGCTGAAAGTTGAGACAAATGCACTGGAAGCTGTGAAAGTCTGAAACAGGAGGCAGCAGTGTCAGCTGAGGTGTATTTTGCTCTGCTAATTTCTGGCTGCTGGAGTCTGCAGAGAGGAGGGAGCTTTTGTGCTGAACGAGCACGACAGGGTCACGCAGGACTTGGTGCACCTCAGGGACAAAGTTTCAGAAAAAGAGTTTCAGTCTTTTATCAACAGTCTCTGCAGCTGAAAATCAAAGGAAATTGTTTAAAGAGCTCCAACAGTGCCATACCAATGGGTGTCCTGGGGGAGCAGGGTGGTTGTTAGGACATCACCAGTGCAAGCTTATTGACCACAAAGTTGAGGAGACAACAGGCACGGAAAATGTAAGAGTGAAAATTAAAAACCTTTAGAAAAAGCCTTTGTGAACATGTAGGTTCTCGGAGGATGTTTCCCACCTCTCTATTGATCTGTTGCTGTAAGTCACAATGCTCAAAGGAAAAGGATTGCTTCCCTCAGAATGTGTGGGAGACAAAGATTGCAATCATTGCTCCCTAACAACAGCAAACCCCATCCTCGGCCGCGCTGCACCAGCAGATCTGGCAGCCCTGCAGGGGAAGGGTGCAGCCCTTGGCTCATGGCTGCTGCCTGCTTCATGAAGGTATCATCCACATGCCAGGCTCCATTCCCCTAAGGGCTCCACTCTGCTCTGAGCAGGGTTTGAGGCAGGCAGGAGCAGAGGGAGCTCAGAGGGGATGGGATCCTGGATCCTCCCAGCGTGCTGGGAGCTCCACCACCCTCATTCCCAACTCTGCTCCTCACCAGGCTGGGGCTGTATTTATAGCAGCAGGGCTCTATTATGTGGTTGGTGCACTCTGCTGAGAATTGCTTAGTCAGAGGAACCAGCTCCTGCCTCTGCCTGGCATCAGAGCTCTGTTCCAGCTCCAGGAGGGTGAAAACCCACTCGAAAAGCCATCCAGACTTCATTATTTATTAAAGCTGGAAAAACAAGTTGCCCAAGTCATAAATACATGGGTAGCACCGGTTAATCCTGCACAGGCAGTGCTCTTATCACAACGACTTCAAGCACAAATAAATTGTTTCTGGGACCAAGAGCACATTTACAAATGTGACTGAAGCTACTGGCAGCATTAAGATGAAGATGCAGCAGGGTTTGGATCATGGCATGAGTGATGCTGAGGAGAGCCCTGCAACAGGCCCTTTTATTAGTGCTCAGCATGCTCAACAGAAGTAGTGTGCCCCACATCTAATCAGGCATGAACAAAAACCAAAACAGAGTGTGTGCCCACGGTAGTGAAATATTACATGTTGAGCACATCCTCTGTGTGGTTGTGCAGCCTCTTTGCGGGATTGTTTTCCCAGCTCTGGCTTAGAAGTGATTCACCCTCTGGAAATTGGGAGTATTCCTTTCTGCTCTGCATCCCTTTCTGTTGTGCATGGAACTGTGTCTGTTTGCTGCTGTGCAGACACAGCAACCACGTCACTGGGTAAGAGCAGGGATTAAGATGACGCAAAACCAGGATTGCTCCTCTAAAATTGAGGCACTGCCCTTCAGTGTGCCATGGGCAAAGGTTAGTGTGGAACCTTGCTGCTCCTCGCACTGGTGTCACTGTGTGATGGATTGCTACCTGTCCACCATATGCTGCAAAAGAGTGAGAAACACCAGTTTGTATAAATTCAAGTTTAATAGATTCTCATGCCAGCGGCCATGTTTATTTTACTTCTGAGGGATGGGGTTTTTCAACCCTTTTGAAAAATACCTAATCTGCATCTCCTCTTTCAGATCACACTCTAATCCCTTTGACTGTTGTGATTGCAGCAGACTTCAGAAGGTTTTCCACCAATTTTATTCTTATTTCTGGATGTCATCGGTGGAGCTTAGAAGCGTGCTTTCTTGCCTTCCTCCCTTCCCACAATAAAGCAGCTGCACAGAAAACAGATGGCATGGAGTCAATCCAGTTGAAATTAATGGAGTCAGGCTCTCCACACAAATCTCTGCAATGAAAAAAGAGAGATTCAAGTACAAGATGTATGTTGTTTGTAAAGGAATTTAGTTCACGTAAGGGATAAAAAGCTGTAACCAGCCAAGGGGAAAGCCTGCTTTTTAAATCAAAACTCAACTACAAGTACACAGGAGCAGTCACAGTATCTCAGTTGATGCCTTCACATTTGGAGTTGAAGGATGGAGGAATATTTGTATTCTGGCAAAGTTGTGTTTAAACCATAACTGTGCATTCATTGTTACAACATGCAGCCAGATTTTACATGCAGATTAATAACAAATTTATGACTGGACTAATCTGAACCCACATAAAGCCCTAACACTGCAAATAATCCTTAAACCACTGATCAAAAGTGTGTGACTTCAAGAGTAGGCAGTTGTGCATTGGTGTTTATGGTCTCTGTCCATAAAAATCGGGTTGCACAGGGGAGCAGATTTACAAAGGTCTTTTCATGCCTACCAGGAATTTCACAAACACTTAAGCAATTAGGCTCTGAATACCTTTATGGCTGGTACAAATTAGGTGACTAACTTATGCAGGTGCTCCAGCGAATCCCACTAGGCTCATCCAGGCATAAAGAGGTTCCTAAACAATGCTGATGTGTTTGCTCCGTGCTCCTTAAACCTTTCGGTGACATATTTTGTTCCTTCCTCTGAGTAATAGAATTGTCTCCTCGCTGTGAGTAATCCACTTGTCAGGAGCTAATGCCTCGTCTCGCAGCTGCTCCGTGCAGGTGGGGTCATGGCTGGTGTGGAGCCAAGCTACTTAATTCTCCCTCCTCCTCCTCCTCTTGCTGCTGCCTGGAAAAAATCCAAAAGTGCGTTGCACGTCTGCTGGAGCACACCTGGGCTTGGCACCCGGGAATTGCAGCCCGGATTTGCAAGGATGGAGCATTAAATAAATGCAGGAATGGAGTGTGTGGTGGTTCTGCACCAGCCAGCTTGGGTGGCACAGGGAAATGCTGGGTGGGTGTGTTGGAGGCTCCTCTCTGCACGAATGTGTCACAATCTGGGTGCAGTAAATAGATCTGTGTTGGGGCTGAGTCTCACACTGTTGTGATGAGACAAAATGACAAGTGTGCTCCAAGAAACAATCCTACATCTCTTCAACAACAACAAAAAAAAAGATGTAAAAGCTTCTTTTTATTCGCAATAATCAGGGATTTGGAAGGGGAAATGGCAGGCGTAACACAGTGAGGGTAAAAAAGAATTTCGAGAGGAATATCAGATGCTCCTGATTAGCCACGAAATGCACAAGCAGAGCTGCCTCAGGATCAAAGCACAATCCCACTGCCAAAGGTGTGAGCTCTTTGCAAACAAAGCACCAGGAAACCTCAGCAGTCCCCGTTCCTGGAGTGACAGAGTGTGGCACTGGGGCCTGGGGCAGCAGTCAGGGAGTCACAGTGTGGCATTCCAGGGGGCACAGCCTTTCTCTGTGTTACTTTGGGGCTCAGGCACTGACATTTCTGTTCCCGTGAAAGCCACGTCTGGTTAAGTGTTGCCATTTCAGGTGTGAGTGTTGTGTTGGCTGGGGAGGAGGGAGGAAAGGAAAACTTTCTAAAAGAGAGCCTGGCAGAACAGGGAAAATTACTGCAGCTGATATTTCAGGTGGGGTTTCACAATTGCCAGCCAAAGCATCAGGCAGTTTACCCATATGCTTTCCTGCTTGAAACAGTTTATTCTTTTCCATTTCCAGATTCAAACAGCCTTCAGGGATTTATAACATTTACTTAAAAACAGCAAACATTTTCAATTATTTCCACACTGTTCAGAGACCATAATTTACTTAATGCTATGAACAATCACATTTCTCGGGGACTGCTGTGAAATGTCACCTCTAAAGGATGGCTCCCTTGTTGGTAGCAGTGAAAGCCTGGGTTGTAGTTTTCATTTTTTATTTTGATTTAATTTTCAGACAATTCAACTTTCACACCATGCATGAGTGACTAAATTCATTTCACTTGTCGGGAGAGAAGAATTTTCATAATTAAAATCTAAACCGAGGGTGGCCTTTTGCTTTGCTGACCACATATTTCCTTCTTTTGTGGTTGGCTTTTGTTCTGGACAGTGTGGGGTTGGGGTTTGGGGTTTTGTGTCCCTCCCAAGCTGAGGAAGCTGGGATTGTTTAGGCTGGAGAAAAGAGGCTCAGGGGAGACCTTGTCACTCAAAGGAGGTTGGGGAGATGTAGGGGTTGGTCCTTTCTTCCAGTAACAAGTGATAGGATGACAGAAAATAGGCTCAAGGTGCATCAGAGCGGTTTAGGTTGGATATTAGGAAGAATTTCTTCACTGGAAGGGTGGTCAGGCACTGGAACAGGCTGCCCAGGGCAGTGCTGAAATTGCTATCCGTGGAAGTGGTCAAAAAACCAAGTGGATGTGGTGCATGACAGAGGAACAGAGGTTAGAGGTGGAATTGGCAGTGCTGAGGTCATGGTCAGACATGATCTTTTCCCACCTTAATGATTCTGTGATTCTATTATCAATATACAACCTTCAGGAATTTGTCTGAACCTTGGAAGGATTTAAATAAAGGAACCATGTGGGCTTGGGATGAAATTCCTCTCTATCCACAGCGAGACAATCCACTTTTTTTTTTTTTTTTTTTTTTTTTTTTTTTTTTTTTTTTTTTTTTTCCCGGGGCAGTGCTTT
>VWYP01014128.1:273578-306826 GCA_013400435.1 Pycnonotus jocosus
TTTTTTTTCCCAGAGCAGTGCATTAAAAGTTGATATCACATACAACTGAGCTTTTTATATGCATGAATTCCCTCAGGAACACCCTGGTATGTAAAATAGTATGAAGTTGCTTGTGGCTGTGTCTAAAACCAGACGTGTTCCAGCAAGGCCATCCCTCCTTGGCTGATCTCCTGGAGCTGAGTGACCATGGCTGGTGCAGGAGGTCTCACTGTGCTGTGCTGGGAGCTGGTTATTGCATGGGAATAACCTGAATTTCTTTCCTGTGGTGTGGACAATTACTGGAGGTGAAGAATCCTGTCCCATCAATCACTAATTTAGCCACAGTTTGGAGTGGCCAGTGCCAAGCTGTAGAGAATGTTGACAGTAAAATGGTTGTGGCTCCTTCACCTGGCTGCCATGGAAGGGTGGGTTGGTTTGCTGCTCCCCCTGCTTGCACCAACCCCTCTGAACAGCTTCTGCTTTTTGGGAAGGGTCCATCTCCTCAAAACACCCCTGGAAAAAGTGCCCTGAGTTCCTCTCCCAGAAGCTGGGCTCATTTCCATTAAGAATCCATACGCCATTCCATGAAATGTACAGGGCATTAAAACCTTATGCAAATGATTATTACAGCTAAGCCGTGGTTGTAATTTCCATTTCACTGAGGTCAGTTGCATTACGTTTTTTGGGTTTAGCTGCTGGTGGTGTAAATGGCTTGTGCTCCTCTTTGAGGGTGCTGGTTTTAAATTAAATATAAAGCTGGGATGTGTGCATCTGCTTTAGGCTCCCAAGCCACTGAGGTGCTCTTTTTAATCAAAATCCATTACCTTTCATGAGATGCAAAGGATTAACCCTTAAGTGACTCTGGGGACACAGTTCAGTTGAAGTTGCACTGATAAAGCCAGTGCTACACAGTATTTATGCTTTTCTGTTGAGATAAATGGTCCCTGGGAAGGGCTGAACTAAGCAAACCAACAAGCATAGAATTTCAGAGGTTAATTGTATTCATGTTCTTTTCCAAACATGGCTTTCAAAGGATTATTTCTCCATTTATTTTCTTTTTTTTTTTTTTCCTTTAAGCTGGTTTAAACTTTTTAAAATGCTACATACAGCCTTCATACAACATGGTTCTGATTTTCCTGCTGCCAGGAACGTGTCTTTTAAAGGTATGGAATCACAGATGTGCACAGAGTTGTGTTATCAAAAGTTTGTATTTCGGTTAGATAAGGTGGGGAAAAAAGTGAGAAAATCAAAGGTTTCAGTTGCTACAAAAACTGGAGGAGAAACAAGTTTTAATTTTAAGCTGTGTAGAGTGCATCCTGGAAATGAATTGTGCTTTTAATTAAGTTTGTCAGCACGTTATGCACGGCTGAAGCTTAAGGAAATACTATGGAGGTGTGAAAATCTAGGGAGAGAGAAGTTGGTATTTTATCCCTTATGGCCTCGAGGAGAAACATGGTGCATGTGAAAAATCAAACACCCTGCAGCATATCAGAGTTATCTAAATAATGGTCTGATGATAAAAAAGAAAGAAGAAGAAAAAAGATTTCCCCAGCTCAGAGGTTTCACTCACATCCATTTGCATCTGAACTGGGCAGTGGGGGCTGCTGTAGCTAAACCAAAACTTCACTGACGCGGAAAATGAGTTGTTTATTTAGCACAAATATAACAGCCAACGTACCAACAAGCTTACACATCCAACCAACAGAATGGATTTACCCCAGCTGGTGGTACTCCAAATATCTGAGCAGCAGAAAAGAAATTCAAACCCCTCCATTGTATCTCCCTGAGCCTTGGAGGAGCTCCAGCCCACGTCTCCAAGGGAAGCTCCCTGAACAGCAGGCTCTGAGCTGGCCAGGGCAAAGGGCAGCTGCTCCCCTGCTCTCAGCAGCTGCAGGGCTGCTCCTCCTTGCTGACCCAAAAAGATCACATTTTTACTGAGCTCTGACTCAAGGATCTTTATTTACATCTTCCAGTCTTGAGGATGTTATTTGACCTCTGTGCATGAACAAATGGGAATGTCTGTGGTGATCCCGGTAATTCTACTCAAGCATTGATTCTTCTCCATCAGCAGGAATCGAGGTAATTTGTTGTCCTCACAAGTATCTTTTTATCACTTTTTTGAGGGGTTTCCCATTTGCTCTTAACCTTTGGGGAGGAAGGTAAGCTCTTTTTCTAACAATGATTTGGTTTTCCCCCTCTCCTGCACATAAATTAACACACAGGGCCCTGAGCACCTCCATTCTTCACATCAGCCCACCCAAGGAGCCTGGAGCTGGGGCTGGTGGAAGGTGCAATCAATCCTGTGGCAATTAACTAGGTGCAATTAATCCTGTTGGAGTGGGACAGGAGATGTGGAGCTGGGAGTCCTGGTTGCCCTGCCTCCCTGGG
The DNA here is from genome assembly GCA_013400435.1 of Pycnonotus jocosus. NCBI lineage: Eukaryota > Metazoa > Chordata > Aves > Passeriformes > Pycnonotidae > Pycnonotus > Pycnonotus jocosus. The sequence goes on from VWYP01014128.1 coordinate 275,946, forward strand.
AAAGGCTGTGTGTGCCAGAGGGCTTTATTTGGGCAGGGTGATTCCTTTGAGAAGCACAAGGATGCCCAGCCCGGGAAGGTTTTTCCTCAAGAGCAGGATTTCATCTGAGATTTTTTCCTGTCACTGGGAACTGACAGAATCCTTGAAGTCTCAATTTCCCTGACACGAGTCAGCTTGCAAACTCTTATTTATTCACTGTGCAGCACCCTCAATATGCCACGGGAATCATTAACCTACGTAAATTAACTGCATCCTCAAAATGTATAAACAAGCTAATTTTAAGCATCCTCTAGATCTGAGTGAAACGTATTTTGTGTGCTAAACCATTGAAAATTGGAAGACATGCTTCTGAGAAGAATGGTGTTTAACACTCTGAGTGTGTTTTATCTTCAAAGAGCTTAACGAACTTCAGTTGATTAATAATTTAATAAGTGATGTATATTAAAGTGTAAATAGTGCAAATACAAGCCTCTCATAAAGATTTGGATGCCATGGCTAAGTTTTTGGGGTTGGTTTTTTTCAGATAAAGCTGGTGTAAAATTAATTAAGCCGCTAAATGAGCTTGTACATTCACTTACCTTTTAAACTTGGGAGTTTCAAAAGTTATTGCAGTAACATAAAACATGAAAGTATTTAAAAATAAGGAATTAAATCTACTTTTAAATTCCTGATTTGGAATAATGGCCAATAAATAAGGTGGCTGACAACTAAACAATAAATTAGTCTAGAAAATTGTTAGAAAAGACCTGCGTTGGACAGTCACAGTAGCTGTCATTTGAAAATGCAATTTACCGTGACACGTCTTCCATTTGATACTTACAGAACAAATTAGGCAGAAAAGCACCTCATATTCCGGTGGCTTTTTCAAGGTTAAATAGACAACACACAGGATCTTCGAAGTAGCAAATGATGCTACTAAAAAATCCATTAATACACATATTAACACAAATTTGACAGGCCCTCATGGCAGTTGTTGGTGACAACTAACAAGGGATGCTTCACAGGACCAGCCACATTTCTGTGAGGTTCATTCTGTTAATTATTTGTTACTCTGAGTGCGGTGATAAAAGCATGCTAATATGCCATGGAAGCTTTTCCTTTCCTCTGGCCTAATTAAGGACAAAGTCTTCTTTTGGACAAGACATTGCAGTGGCACATCTTCAAAAAGGTACTTTTAAATTTCTTTTCACTGTGTTTCTGATTATTCTAGAATTATTATCTCAGAAGGAGCAATCCACTGACTGGAGCTGTCAAATATTCAACCCACTGAATAGCAATAGCTGTCAAATTAGTAAATATTATCTGTATTTGCAACAGCCAGCAAAAATACAAGAGTGCAGTGAGAATTCTAAGTGAATGTGTGGAAAATAGATCTCTTTGGCTCATGGAAACTCACACCAGCAATGGATTTGCCCATTGCAGGGACTGAGCATGCAGTGACTGCACCTCCATCATCATCCTTTGGAAAATCTCCCTCCTTACAGAGAGCTCCTGTGACCAACAGCTTTAACTCCAGGGAACACCTGGGCTGATGTTTTGTGGCTCCTGTGTAAGCAGGCTGGATGACTGCTGAGGCTGAGGTTTTCTATAAGCCCTGCTTCTGCTCACCAAAATCTCTTCAACACATGTTCAGCTTAAACCCCGAGGAGAATGACATTCCTGTCCAGCAAAGCACTTAAGCAAACACCGAAATTTCAAGGTAACAGCAGGCTTGAATTAAGTAGAAGCTTCTTTTTAAATAGTCAAGCCAATATTCTTCTCCCTCGATATTTCCTTAGCTATAAACTGTGCTGCACTTCCTTTGCAGGCAGGATTGGTGCCATTTCAACATTTTACAAGATCCTCAAAGATGTTTCCCATTCCTGTTCTTCCCATGAGATTTCCTCAGAAAAACAGCCTAGATGTGGCTGTCCATGTGAGTCTAGAGTTGCCCACTCTAAGGATTGTACAGATGTGAGGGAAAAGGTTTCTGCCTCCAGGACCAGCAGTTTTACCAGCCCCAGCACAGCACGTGATGGTTCTTGCTGGATCAGCACAATCTACTCCTGAGCTGCTTCGTCTTTAATCAGGCTGATGATCAGGACACTTGGGAATGTTTTTCTTGTTTCTCCACTTCTCTGTACAGCACTTCCATCAGCCCTCAAGCACCCCCAGATGAGTTTTCAGCATGCATATGAAAATTGCAGTCACCAGGATCCTCTCTGGGATCGTTTCAAACGCTCTCAGTTTGCTTTTGTGGTGTCAGGAGTGTTCTGTGCTGCTCTCATCCCCACTGTGAGTGCTGTGGCTGCTCAGAAGCACTGCCCACTGCTCAGAGGTGTTCTCCCCCTTCACCCTCTGGCCAAGGAAGTGACAAAAGTCCTTCCTTGCTCTGCAGCACAACCCCTTCAGAGGTCTCCAATATTGCACTTGACCATCACATCGCTGGGCAAAGTGGGAACAGGTTTATTCTGTGTCTCTCTCCCAAGGCCTCTGAGGGCATCACATTATTTCCTCCCTCCCACATTATCTCAGCCCCTACTCTGCCCTCACTTAACCATGCATCACCACGTCTCCACTTAAGAACATGATAGCTCTTTTAAGTATTTCTGTTCCTCTCTCCCTTGGATTACATAGTTAAATCTATTTGGCATCTTGTCAGTTTACTCTTCCTGAATACTAATTTTTTTTTCCTTTAAATAGGTAGTCACTAGGTTGTGTCATTAAGAATTTTTGGCAATGCTTAAGCCGAAAAATAAATAAAAATACGAGAAAAGTGATTCTTGATTGTGCTCCCGCACAAGAGGCCACAATGTCCCACATAATCAGCCTCCTTCCATACGTACAAAAAATTAATTTCCATTCTGCATTAAAAATAGCACCTTGTTGAACCAGATTGACACTAAAATCATTTTAAATGGAAAGATAATATTAAATGTATCAAAACCACCTTCACGGCTATTCAGGTACAAAGGGAGAAAAATGAAAGGAGCTATGGAGTATTGATGAGGAAGTCATCACTAATGGCTTGAAAATTTAACAGTCCCCAGGCAGAGTGTGTCTTAGTGTAGGGAAGGGGCTTGAAGGTGAGTTGAGCATGGATCATCTGGGCACACAAAGTGCTGAACTTTCCCCCAACCTGCTGTGTCAGCTGAGCAAACCTTTGCCTCCTTTTCCTTGCTGCCAAGGAGAGGAGCCACAGAACTCTGTGTTCCTGGGGGTGATGCTTAATCTCTTGGAGATGCAAAATTTGCAGCTTGGTTGCTTTAACGTGGTGTGAAGCTTCACAGCTTTAGGTGAGTTCTTCCCCGAAATGAGGAGCTGTTTGCACCCACCTTGTGGTGCTGGTGGACAGCCAAGGCACCTGGGGACTGTGGATCACCCAAAAAGTCCTCAGCAGAGCAAGGATTGAGACCTGCACCACCACATGCCCAGCGTTAGGCCATCCTGCCTCCCACTATGTGCTGTTCTATCAAGGGAAAAGAGTTTTAGAGAGAGAGTCTGTGTCTGCTGAAAACGGCAAGCTGGTGGTCTGAGCCATTCCTTGCCCTCACCCACGGAATCAGAACCGGATTCCCTGTCTCTTTGAAGCTGACTAACGTGGTTTTTCACATAAAATCCATTTACTCAGCCTGCACGCAGGAGGAAGAAGGGTGAACTTCCCCACAATGCTCACAAAATACTTTGATATCTTAGCCTGGAAGGCACCATCGAAGTGCAACGGATAATTATTAATGAATTAGCTAAATGATTAATTTAGTTAAAAGCTAAATTATTTAATTATTCATTAAATTAGCCCCAAATGCGACGGCAGCACGGAGACGAGCACTCAGTCTGCAGAGCAGTAAAACAACTGGCATTAAAAAGTTGTTTTCCCCATTATTTAATGAATTAAAGCTTTGGTCATAAACAAGTCATGCAAGAGCCTTTTCAGTCATGGGACAAGTGATGCCTCTCTGGTGTGTCGTTACAGATGATAGCAGGGAGAGATTGGAGACAAGATGAGGTCGTTCCTAATGAAGATGAACTTAACCTTTTTGGTAGTGGGATGTCTAAAACTAATTAATCGTATTCTTAGAGACTCCAGCAGAGGTGATTAAAGACACGTCATTCAACAGAAACCTCCCTCAGGAGAACAATTGAGGGTTTACCAAAACTGCAGAGGTTTTCCAGAACCTGAACACATTTTCTCAGTAAGGCCATGTGTGTGTGTGTGTGTGTGAGAGAGAGAGAAAGTGAAGCCAGATTCATTTCTGGTGTGTGGCTCCACTGAAATCCAACAAAACAAAAAGGAATTTGGGCTCGATCATTTTTCAGCTGCACCTCTAAGCCAGCTTTTTAGCGTGTCCCACTTCAAACAAAACTAATTGAAAGCAAAAATGAGGATGGGCTGTCTCTTGCTGTGTGATGGTTTTCCTTCTCTGCCATAAGAGGAGCTTTAAAATATTCAAATGTTTTGAGCACATGTGCAGGTGTGACTACACAGGAGACCCAGCAGTGGCTGGAGGTCACTCGGAGCAGGCTGACACTCCAGACAGGCAGCACAGGCACTCAGAGGAAGTTCTTTTAAGATCATAATTTGAATGCATCAGGCAGACCTCTGCAGAGGAAAAATGGCCCCTGAGGAGTTGTTGAACATAAGTTCAAGGGCAGGTGCTCAGCTAACACTCTTTGTGCAGTGGACATGGTGAGAAATAATTCCTCTGGCTCATCAAGGGTTTCATGGGTTTTATTTGTTAGTGGAACTACTGCAGCACATTCCTTTTCACCCCAAAATAACAGCTGAAAGGAAATGACTGTAAAGGAGCATTTCTGTGAGGGTGGGCACTCATCCAGGATGTGGGAGATCAGAGTTGAAGCCAGGCTTGGGCTGAGCTTCCATGTGCTCACCCAGCTGCCTCTCCACATGGAGCAGTCCCAGCAGAGAGACTGGAGGAGCTCTGCTCCATAGCAATGGCAGGGAAATGCCTCTGGGATGTGGGAGAACAACTCCCTGCTTCCAAGGTCACAGGAGTGTGTATTTCCCACTCTTCAGGAGCATGCTCCAATTAGCTGTTTGCTTATTTCTCTCAAGACACTTCACTTTGGAGGTTAGAAACCTTCCCCAGCAAACATTTTGATGAATTTGCTGTAAAACACGTTTCCCTTTCTGGCATACAAATGTTTGTGAGCAGAAAAATGCTCCAACAAAAATCCTCAGCCAGCTTTAGACAGCAACACATCGACCTCCATGCTTCAACCCCCAAAGCACCTCTGGTCCCTTTCTCCCTGGAGACTGCAAGGACAGGCCCAGTCAGACGTGTTGGGTTGACCTGAGCAATCAGAAATGCTCCTGGCAGGGAAACATCTCCTCAGCCTCTCTGCACTACAGTGACTCTCATTCCCTGCTCAGCCCTGTGCTCCCTTTGCTCCCCAATTCCCCTCTGTGGACACAGGGATGTGAACTGACACTGCCATTATCTCCTCACAAGGCAGAAAGGACTCAGGCTGCACTTGGGAAGAGCTATTCAGCCACTTCCATGAAGTCTCACAATTCAGAGCATCTATCAGCCCCTGGAGTCCAGTCCTTGATTCAGCAGCATCCCCAACAGACAATTAAATCTATCATCCTAACTTGTCCTATTGAAGTCTGCTGGCAGGCACAAGGCTGAAGTTATGTCTGTCCTTGAAAGATTAGACCCCTTATTCTCCTCCAGTGCTTCAAATAAAATAGTTGGAAGCCAATTTCTTGTAAAGTTCACTGGTTTTCCACCTGCAGAGCAGCTGTGGGCAAAGGGCCTTGTGTTTTATGACTATTAATAATTCTAGCCTGTGCTGCAAAAATATAGGAGAAACTTCAGCAATTTTTTTTTTCAGTTCAGTACTTGAATTCTAGAATTAGACTTTGAGACATCTTGTTTCACACATACTGCAGAGGCGGGGAATGGAGACAAGTTGTCATGCATGAATGAAGATGCTGGGAATTAGATGAAAGAGATTTTCCCACCTCCTAATAAAAGTCAAAAGTGACTCATCTGAAATACAGATTAACGGTGGCCAATAATTTCAGTAATGCTTTGATAAAGTTTGATGTTGGATATTCTTATGAAAAATTCGACCCAAGAAAATCTGTGTGAAGCACCCGAGAGCCAGAAACTTGATGGCTTCATGTTAGAACCATTTTAGGCCAAAATTTTGAAACAGAACTCTCTCCACCCTTTTCTTCCTCAAATCCACAGTTCCTTAAATCTGAAAAAGCTTTTAGAAGGGTTTTTTGGGTCTCTTCCTAAAACAGGAATTGACAGGTTTCAGAACATCTATTTTGTAAAAGAAGAAAGAAAAACGGTCTCAGGTCAGTGGCAATTAATATGCCAGCTACATAAATCAGATATCTTCTACCCCGGACCTTAAAACTACAAATAAAATGTCTACATGACATAATGAAAAGTAGGAAAATAATCACCAGTAGACCTTTATTTCCTCCAGGTTGTAGGAAGGAACTACAGACACATTAACTGTAGAGGCACTTAAAGAGGTGTCTCTTAAAATTATCTTTATCAGGATTTCTGGCTGAAAAAGTGTGACTATAAACTGATTTGCAGTATCCATCAAAAAATAGGTCTCTAAATGAAAAGATTTAGATTTTTAATACAGGTCCATAAAGTGCCAAGGACTTTTGGGCAGTGAACAACGAGGTCAGCATCCTCTTCAGAAGGCAGGGTGATCTACAGACTCCAGAGGTTCTGTGTCCCACTACTTGCAGCTGCAGGGAGATATTTCCAGTTCTGTTGCACAACACAGAGATCTCAAAAGCTTCCTGGGGTTTGTCCTGTGTTCTTAGAACCACCTGTAATTTCTAGCTCTGTAACCTGGCGTGGTCCAGGAATTTGGCTCAGAAGTAACAGGAGTGGCCTTGGAACCAGCAGGCAGATTCTGGAAAGGTTTTACTATCAGTGTGTCGTGCAAGAAAATGATCTGTTTCTTCTCCATTTCATGAGGGAAGAGACCATAAATTTTGTCTTTTTGAGGCTGCAGTGGGGGAGGTTTCCTGGCTCGCTCAGGCGCAAATGTCAGTGAAGGAAGCAACAAGTTTAGAAACAAACACTGTCTGAGCCACTGTCCTTTTGTAGATCAAGAGGAGAGCAACGTACAACGGGGTCTCTTCCATCCTTCTGCACAAAGATAAACCTTGTGCTGAAGACTTCCTGTCCTGAACCCTTTTAAATGGGATCCCTGAAAAGAAAAAAGCCACAGAACCTTTTCCCCGTGAATCTCCATTCAGCTCATATTACAGCTGAGCTGCTTTAGAGCCAGGGGAAGAAATCCCCGGCTCCATTTCAAGTTGGGGATTTGCAGACCTGGAGGTCTCAGCCTCTTTAGTGGGAGAGTGTTAAGAGGGATGACATAATCATACATTAACAGCACAATAAGCTACTTACTCCTCTCTCTGACACTCAAACTTGGCTCTGGGGAGGCAGCCAGACCATTGTCTATTTGAAGGAGCAAAGGTGAGGCATCACACTGGTGCTTCCATGAATATTTCATAGCTCAGAGCAGTAACCTGTCTGTTTCCTTACAGATACCTCGTTGTGCTTTAAACAAAGTGCAGAATGTAGCTGTAAGCAGAGGTACATTTGCTTAAATTTTCCTTTGTACACCAGTAATTTGGCTGAAATTGCAGAGAGTGTGAAAACATTGTACAGAGTGGAGGGAGAAGGGAGGAAATGGGATCTCAAGGGTCTGACAGCAATTTTCTTGTGCTCTTTTCAAAGGAGAGAGAAGGACAAAATCAAAACCCTCGTAACAAACCTCACCTGCTGCCTGTGCCCTGCACAGGGATGTGCTTCTTGTGGCAGTGGCACTGGTCCCGTTGCAGGAGACAGCAGTTCCAGGTGATGCTGGAGGAGAGGAGCTGTCCTCTGCTGCTCATGATGCACAGACAGGCAGCTTGGCCTCCACCACGGCAAAGGCAAGGGTAACTCATGCCTCTAACAGTGATTGCCCTCTCTGTGACTCTTCCCTTTTCATTTACTCAGCACTTTCAGCCCTGCCTGTTTCTTTGGGAGATATGACTAGAATAAAATCATAAAAAATCATCTAAAGTATTTCTCAGTGGTGTTTCATGTCCTATACTAACGTTAACACCTAGGAGAGCTCCCCAAAATTATCATTGATGGTGGCCTACGGATTGACTTTAAATTTTGTTGCCTGGCTTTTTCCTCACAGTATTAAGTACTGGTGGCTCTGCAGTAAAAAGTGAAAACTCCGTGTAGTTTTTTTGTTATTAAGATAATGAAAGCTTACAGCAAAAATTTTTATCACACAAATTTTCACAGTGAAACAACCCCCAAAAGCAGCAATATCCTGGTGCATTTCCTACATGTTTGTACTGCTGGAGGAAAGCAGGCAGCTCAGAGGGCTTTCTCCTTTCCTGCCCATGAAGAGATGCTAAAACCAGCATTTTTAAGCCTCATGAAAAATCTACATCTCTGCTTTGTTTTGTTATTTGAGGAGGGGGGACAGTGTTAATCGATAAGGCAAAATAATTTTCTAAGCCTAACTATCCAAGTTCAGAGGGAACCAGGTGATTGAGGACCCTTCTGCTCTCCACCCCAGGGCTGGGTGCTCACAGGGTCAAGAGCTTTGCTCTCTGGCTCTCTTCCCTCTTGAAAGAAGCAGCCTAAGCTGTGTAAATGGCAGCAAGGCTCAGAAGAGTCTTGGCCCAGCTCCTCTCCCCGGTGTTATTTGATGAGCTACCTCAGCATTGTAGCTGGTTTAGAAAATAAAACAAACCCACAGTTTCCATCTGAGATCTTCCAGACAGCTTTAATTATTCATTTCTTAAAATCACCAATATAAAAACATTCTGGGATAATTTTCATCTTTGTTTAGCTGTTTTTTACATAGATTTTTTTTTTCTCCAAAAAGAGTACTCAATTTCCTAACCAAATTTAGTTGGGACCCAGTTTGCAAAATTTGTCCCAGATCCATCTGAGCAGAGAGGCAAAATGTTCCCCATGGACAAGGATCTCACTGAGGAAATAGGACAGTGCCTGGTGCACAAGGACAAAATCTGGGCCAACACAATTCATTAGATTTCTAAAAACAAAAGCACCACTGCATCATCTCCACAGGCTTCTCATGAGGAAGCCTCTGGAAGTGCAGCCTGTTCTTGATTGCTGACCCTAAAGTCAATTGTATGGTGATTTTTGTTTTTCTTAATGATACTTTTATTTAAGGCATGGTCTTCCTCTGAAAAGTCAAACTCTTGGCAAAAGGTTGCACAAACTCTCTGTGTGCTCTGGGCTCTGATCTTCAGTGTCAGAGGGGAAATGTGTTTGCCCTCCTTTGTTGCTCAGTCAGTGATGGGAACCAGGCACAAGCAGAGGACAAATGTTGGATCTCGGTTTGAGGTGAATGCCCACACTCACACACACAGAAGCTCAAATGAGTTAAAATGAGCACATTAACAAATGGTGAATTGGTGATTTGAGAGCCCAAACTGACTTAAAATTCTTTTGCTATTTGTGACTAAGTGTGGAAAAAGAGAAAATGGGAGAAAATGGATGTGAGCTTCAGATCCAAAGCAGAGCCTGCAGATCTGTCAGGCAAAGATGCTTTCGAGCTGGAAATGGGACACATCTTCTTTTTTTTGAGGTTTCAGAGAATTAATGTTGGTCTCTTGTGTGTCACTTCTACCTTCATGCTTTGCACTAAGTTGGAGTTCACCTTCCCTGAAGGTTTTTCCCTTCAAGGTTTCATCTATTTGCCACTACCTGGGAAAAAAAATAAGTTACATGGAAGATAAGCTGAAGGATTGTTCTTAGACATAAAGATTTCTTACAGTTTGATGTAGTTCCTCACCCTGCCCCTTTGAAGGTGTCTCTGCAGTGTGACACTTAAAAGGAATAGAAGAGCAGCCATGGAATGCTGCCAGAAGGATTTTGGTTCAGAATCCTTCTGTTGGCAATTTATATCTGTTTGGGGGTTTTTATTAGGGAGTAGAGTTGTTTCCCAAAGTGGGAAAAGCTCCATCATTTGGAATATCTAAGAACAGTGAATGAGGTATTAAAAATTCATTGTCTGGCTCAGCAGTAAGGGGTTTTTAAGGCTTAGATACAGAGTATGGACAAAGTGGCCTAATAGCCTTTTTCAGCTGCTGTTTTCATGGCCCTAAAAGGCACTTGACTTAAATAATTCACTGCCCTGTGTTCCCAGTAATCTTCCACCTGTCCCTTTCAGAGCACACACTTGTACTCTATTAATAAATTACTTTACATTTCTGTAGTCATTTTCCTACTACCTGTCTCTTCTACTTTTTCTGTATTTTTCGTGACCTAAGAAGTCCTTTGGAAAAAAAAAAAAATCTTGCTTCATCTTTGCTCCGCATGTCCCAGTGTTTTCCAACCACAGCAAAGGATGGAAAGACAGGTATATTTTAGCAGTGTAAATGCAGGGTCAGGCACTTGGTGATATCCATGATTTGATCATGGAATGGTGGTGGCTGCACACAGATGACCCAATTACAACCTGTGGGATATGAATGGTATAAATTCGTGTATAAAATATATGTTATATATTTAATCCTGGACTAAAACCCCAAAGCCCAAGAAAGGGGTTTTTCTGGGTTTTTTTCTCCTTTTTCTGTAACTCAGTCCTCTCACAAAAACCCATTTGTAAAATAAAGAATGAAGCCAGGGTGGAGACGAAGGTGCTCAGACCTGAATGGGACAACTCTTATTTACAAGAGAAAGGATGTCTCCAGGACAAAGATGGGTGCTAGTCCCAAAGTGAAGCACCCACATTCTCGGATGATGGGAAATTGATATCGATCTGGGAGGCGACCATGAATTGATAGCATCTCTGGTCTCCACCATGACCCGGCCCAAAGGACAATTCACCCCATCCAGGCCCAGGAAAAGATTTACCTTTTCAAAAAACTGTTCAATCCCAAATTACAACGGAAAAACTCATCTACATACGTATTGGACTCTGGACTTAGCCCTCGAGGCACAAAAACCCCTTAAAAACCCCAGGTTTTCAGGGCTGAGGTATGGAAGTTGTTGAGAAGGCAGACTTGCTGTCTCTCTCTCTCCCCACNTCTTTGCTCCGCATGTCCCAGTGTTTTCCAACCACAGCAAAGGATGGAAAGACAGGTATATTTTAGCAGTGTAAATGCAGGGTCAGGCACTTGGTGATATCCATGATTTGATCATGGAATGGTGGTGGCTGCACACAAATGACCCAATTACAACCTTTGCACTTCAGCAGTGATTTGTGCACACACTGGCAAGCACAGTGGCACACGTGTGATGTGATGCACAGTTATTCTGTGCCCTGTTTGGGACAAATAGAGTTGAGATGTTTGAGATCTGCATTTATTTCATTTTTTTATTGTCACTTTCTGATTGACAGCTATTCAGAAAAGTGTTTCCCTGAGCTATGTTTGTATTCTTCAGGTAGGAGTGTACACTGCATCTATTAAAACCTTCTGATGCCTGTCACTTTTATTTTACTGAATAATGTACCTGTCGTTTTTGCTAAAACCCAATTCCTGTGTTTGTGGGAGCTGGTTTGGGTTTTTTCTCTTTCTCCCAACATTAGCTTTTCAAAAATCATGGGCTGCATCTTCAGAAGAACCAGCCCCTAAATCTGCTCCAGCAATCAACAGCAGGTGCAATTTTGTGAGTACAAGCAATTGCAGGAGGAAATTATGGAGCTTAAAGATCAAGCATCGCCCTGATTTGTAAGCACAAATAGCGAGGATAAACGAAGTCGATGGGAACTGTAAGTGCTCGGTTTCTCAGTGCAAAGCTGCTGTTTGCACCCACAAATTAGGTGATAAGAAATCAAATCCTGCCATTCGCCCTGTCAGTTGATTGCAGGATTGAGACAGGGGACTGAGATATGGAGTAAGTCCCCCTAAACATGTGATCCTTCAGGCTTATTTGTGCTTTTTCCAGTAAAGGCAGCATTTGTCACGCATTGTTGGCTAATCTGTCTGATTTGACATCTTCAGCAGTGGGTGGTATCCCTTGCTTCATGGGTTTTTTTGAAAAAATTAAATTAAAAAAAAAAAAAAGAGGGAAACAAAACATAAAGCGGTGGGGATGCAGAGAAGTTGCTTGCAGGAAGGAAAAGGATAATTTTACAGCCCCTTACACACTGTTCTCTTACTGTAAATATCAATTTTGGGACCGAGTTCACAAGTTCTGGGACAAGAACTGGGCAAGAAACTCTCCCTGCCCCATTCCCCTGCCTTCCTCAGTGTTTCTGGGTCTTTGGAGCTCATTTTCCTCAAGCCAAGGTTGTCTCCCAGGATATCTCTGTGCCTTTATAGTCCCCACCTCGGTGCAGCCTGGTGGCGACAGAAATTGCAGTGGATAAATCACTTCATAATTGCTGCTCCTTCTTGTGTGTTCCTTAAAAACGAGGTGTAAAATGTTTTATGTAGTCCCACTGTTGGGTTATAGGTTAAACTCAAACCCAGACATATTTTTTGAGCCTCTTACACTTTGGACTAAAAGGTAATCATTTGCTACTAGTTATCCAGAATTTTATATCTATATATATCTCAGGGGTTTCCTAATATACACTTAGTAGCTTGAACTCAGCCATAATTACACTGTTATTATCTTCATAAGCTTTACTTATCTCATTATCAACTCCTTGCCATGTTGGAGGTCAGTGGAGTCTCCCTTCTATTAGCCATTTAATCCTTTTACCCAGTAGCTCTGTTCTCATTGATTCACTTACTGTATTTCTCTGTAGCTAATAATTCTGACATTTCAGACCAACCTCTCCCCTTGCCTTTTACTCTGTCCAGAGTAATCTCTGCCCCTATAGATTCTGAGTTCATTACTGCCTGCTTTAGGAGTGCTGCAGGTCTCCAGTAAAACCTTTATGGTTTTGCCTTTGGAGTCCTGCACCCTTTGCTGGGGCTGCCTGTCCTTGGCACAGGGTGGGGCTGGGGGACACAGCCAAAATGGGCGTTTTTTGCAAAGAGGTGGGTGAAGGTGGCTGTGCTGGTGGCAGTAAATAAGAGGAAGCCTTTCCCATAACTAGGAAAAATTACCATTCTCATAACACTGCATTTACTGATTTATATCAGGGATCTTAGCTGATGGATACTGCGTTGTTTTAGAAATAGCGTTTATTGATTTTACTCTCCCTTTGAGATACAATTAACATTTTTGAGGCTTTGTTTCTCAGTCCCTTTCCATCATATTGTCACTCACGTGTGATCCCATTTGATGTAAACCCTGGTTTGTATTTCTGACTGGGATTGCTGCTGCAGAAAGGAGATTCTGTGGAGGAAAGAGGAAGTTTCATTTTGAAAAGTCTTCCGAGAATTTTCCCAAAGAAATTATTTCCTGTATGCTAGCTTGAAGTATCACTGAACTATAATTATTTTAGTTATTTTTTTATTTTAATAAGGTGACTGCTCCTTAGGCATCCGGGGTGTTCTTCAGCTCTTGGCAGTCTGAAGCTGAACACGTGCTAAGTCTAGCAAGGGTAATTACACCAGCTGTGACCTTTTTGAACACATATTTGGACCAGAAGTAGTTTTCAGTCACTTTTGATTGACTTAGAGCTTACTTGAATTTGCTTTCTGTAAACTTCAAATATCACCTTCCTGGTGCTGTGTTAAACTGGGCTGTGTCTGTGTGTCATGAGCAGTTTTATCATTTGATATTTGTTCCTCCTTCTGATGCCTGAGGGCTTTGGGGAAGCTTTACAGAAGATTGGGACACAGGTCCAGGTGCTGCTTTTTTGAGGAGGTTTTTTTGGTTGGGTTTTGGGGGTTTTTTTGTGGGGGAGGGGGTGGCTGAAAATGTTTGTTCAAATCAAGAAATTTTTGGTGTTCCTAAGAGTCTCCTTGGATCCACAGTGGAGTTTCAGTTCTACTACACCTGTAATTCTACACCTTTGGCTCTGGTTTATTATTAAAGGGCAACTGCTTAATTAAGAGAGCTTTATTCAAGAACAAATGTCCTGCAAGCTATTTAAGAGAAATTTTACTTCTGTTTTCGAGGTGCATGCTGGACAGCGGAGTCAGTTAATGCAGCATTAATATTAATTTAATCTAATAAACAGACTTACCAGTGAGTGAGTGAGCATAATTTGTTGCTATTTGTGCACTCCTCCTTCTCAGCATTCTTGTGCTCGCAGGATATACACAGTCACATTTTATTATTTCACCTATTTTGGCTTCTGTGCTAGGGGGCAGGCAGAGCTGGCAGCATTTATTGGAGTTGGTTTCCTTCCACTAAACAATTTCACTGCTGACCAAACAATGTGTTTGTTTCTCTGGGAAAGGGTGTGCTCACTGTAAAATCCAAGGAGCTGCCAGACTGGGGACACATAACTTCAGGCTGCTGGAAACATCCTGGGCTTCACAGGGCTTTGTAACCTCCCAGCAGCTGAGTCCAGCTCGAGGTTTCATCACTGCTGAACAGAGCTGGGTTTTGTGGGAGGGTGTTTTTTTCCAAGGAAGGTAAGTTAGGGTAATTCTGTTGCTGGCTAAACTACACCTAAGAGGATAAAAGAGGTGACATTTGTATCTCCTCTCTGATCATTCACTTCTGTTTAAGGTTAGAGAGGGGGCTGTGCTACTCTGGATGCACCAGGCTCATGTCTGTGTCTGCCTGGGGCTGGCCAAGCGAGCCCCTTCCCTTGAGAAGTCCATTTTGGGGACAGCTGTGACTTCCCAGATGGATTCTTGCAGCAAAGAGGCTTCTTTACCCTGGGAAATGGCACAGGTCTGCAGAGTGGAGCAGTTGCTGCTGGGGACAGGAGTACATTTAAGGGATTTTCCTCATGGATGGCTCTAATCTGATGGTGTTGGGTGAATGTCCATCAGTGCTGAGAGCACACTGCACACCTCTGGAGCACATCTTCATCTTCCAGGGCTGCTTCATCCCAGCCTTTGCATCCTTGGGAATGCTCTGCCACACGAACCAAATCAGACTGGGCACAGGGAGGGGCCGCTCAATGGGGCACTGATCAAACCCTAACAAAGAGTCACTCCTGCATTTTGCAGCCGTAACAAAGCTTAGAGAGTGCTTTTAAACCAACCCACAGCCTGCACAGATCCATCTCACCTAAAACCTTCTCTCTGCCTCAGAAAAGTCACTCATGTTCAGATCCAGCTCATCTAGCACCAGGGCCACCCATCCCCTGTTAAGCCTTGATGATATTTTTGTGTCTTTGAGTTCCCTGGGTGTGAGCCTGGCCATAGCCACTCCTGCTGCTCGGCAGAGTCCCTCGGGGTGCAGTCTGCGATCCAATTACCCAGGCTTTGCCTCCATCCAGCCCTTAAGTGGCTGCTGAAGGGATGATTCATCTTAAATCATTCTTCCTGCCAGCTTTTTTCTGCTCTACGCCGCACGTTTGTTTGTTTAAACCAATCTAGTCACATATAAAACCCTGACAGCACATGCTCAACGTGCAGGTAATAAAGAGGCCATCCTCTCAACAGCTTGTCCTCTTCAGCAATCCTTATGTTTGTGTACTGCTGTTTCCACTGAAACCCTGCAGGTTGGGATTTTGGCTTGTGGGGAGGCATCAGGATGAACATTCCTGTAAATACCGCCCTAAACTGCGCATTTGGCATGATCATGTGGTCTTAAAAGATGGTGAAAGGCAATAGATGGGATGTAATATCCCATTAGCTAATCATGCATGCTCCACTGAGCTGGATTTGTGCTCCAGGCAGGTTGTACACAGTGCCGTAGATATTGTGGCCCAATTTTTCCCAGGTTCCAACATTTAAACTCTGCTGGATCCCACAGGTAGGTGTGGGTGATGAAGATGTGGCAGTGCCCAGGTGTGTGACCCCTGCTGAAGGCACCCAGCAGTGCCACACCCGAAACTGGAGCCTGCTAAAAGCTCCAAGCAAAACTTGCTTTTTGCATTTGTGAAAAACAAATGCCCAGCATGAAGCAAATTCCTTCAGAAACACGGATGCAGGTTTACACCCAGGAGACTACAGTGAAAAAATAAAATGCTGCATTGATTTAGAGGACCGGGAAATAAAGGATATTGCAGAGTTTGGGTTGGTTTGTGGGATTTTTTTCCCCATTCTGGAGCACTTTAAACATCCGTGTTGATTAATCAGTGTGACCCAATCTGTGGCACGTTTCAGGGTCTCTGTCTCTGACCCCTCTCCCACTGGGAAGATTTAGATAAGAAAGCCCAAAAAAGTTCAGCACTGGCTTCCACACTCCACACTGGGTGAGTTTCAGCAGTGTTTTACAGAAAGCTGTATAATTATTATTATTATTATTATTATTATATATTTTCACGATCTGACCTGCACAGATCTGCAGGGCTGTCACAAGGTGAGCGCCAGGAGCAGCATCCCCCTACACCCGATGTGGTGGGAGCTGAGATTTTCCTAGATGTTAGCGTTATGAGCCATAATATCCTGAAAGTCTTTCTCTCAAATATATTTTGGGATACATTCCCAAGAGGTTTTTTTTTTACTTTGGAGGGAATCCAGGGCTCGTTCTTTCAGGCTATAAATTCTTCAGCGCAAGGATTTTTTGTTTTCCTTTATGTCCCCAATGCACTCCGTGCCATCGAAACGCTCAGTCCAAGCCACGTAATATATTACCATATGAAAACATCATTTACATTCAGCCAAGGCTCCTTTTATTCTCCCTGGGAAGGCTCAGACGTCTGAGAGGCAGGTGGGGTAAATCACACCGCTCTCACTCTGAAGACCACCAGCTATAACCTGGCCCAAACCCAGCGCTGTGCCCCGGGCCACCCCACACTCCCAAATCCCTCACAACACAAGAGGGACACAGAGCTGGCCCTAATCTCATAAGAGTTTAGCTGGGGGATGTGGCTCAAGGTGAAAAATTGAGCACACCACACAGAACATCCAGTAAGGAAAAAAAAAAACCACTCTGGAAATTTCTAAGTACTGATGATCTTGAGAATTCCTTTAGTCTGCATAATAACAAGGATCATTAAAATGAAAACGCTCTGCCATCACAGGCAGGAAGGGAATCTATACCACTTATATGATAATACTATGGAGCTGCATAGAGGTTCATGAAATATGGATGTGCTTATATGCACCATAGTCTAACTTACATTTGTAATGCTAAGTAAAGTATCTCCCTGCAAAACACACACCCGTGCAAAAACATTCCGGTGGGGAAGGCTTGGTTTGATTTACCTCAGGTTAGCATTCTGTTTTCTTATTATTGTGGCGTTTTCTTGTGCTTGTTATGCAGAGATTCTGGCATTGAGCCTTCTCATACTTATATTGATGGATGGGAGGTCACCCAGGTTCAGCTCTGGGTTATTTTCTGTGTCTCCCTTTCCCTGATATCTATCTGTCCTGTTAGCTCCCTGCTGAAATCTTGGATTCTCCACTTTGTAAACTGTAACTAAATTATACCTGCTGCATATTCTATATGTGAACATGCCTCACACACACGTGGGATTACGTATGGATTTGGGGATTTGATAAATGTATATTTGCAGTTTAAAGACCTGCTCGTAACCATCAACAGCAATTCGTAGAACACAGTGTCCAAATACACTGGAAATTAACTTCTGTGGCAGTGAATTTACAACCTAAGGCTACTCACAATTTTAGTTTTGTACACTTTAGGCTTCATCTTCCAGCATGGGAAGGTTTGCATGGGTGGTGTAAACATTTATGTGTTCATAAAATGCACTAAATAAAAGAAGGACGTGATCACAATGAGAGAATTTAAAAAAAACCAAAACCAAACACATCCTGAACTCAAAGAGGGTTAGGGCAAAGATTAAGAGACCCTGGATTTATCATTTTCGATTTATATGGCTGAGTTATGGCTTCAGGTTGCCACTGGAGTTATGCTGTAAGCACACAAATTCGTGGAAATCACCCAGAGGAAACTGTACTTTTATCAGCAAATGAATGGTTGGAGATTTAATGAAAATAACGCTGCCTTAGCCATGAAAGACTTCTCTATAGCTCATTGGTACTATATAATTCCTGTCAAGTGTCATGTTTTTGGAAAGGAAAGGAGTATTTTTTTTGGATGCTAAAGAGAGAACTGGACAGATCCTGCAGTGCTGGTGGAGTTGGCCTAAGCCATGACAAGCACTGCCACTGGCATTCCTGGCCCTGGGCTCTCTTCCCTCAGCAGCAGGAGCTGGGATGAATTTAATCCATCCCTTGCTTGGTTAAAAGGGCTGACACTGCAATGTTTGACACAAAATGCTGCTTGTCCACCTGAATATCCTAAATACGGGGTATTAGACAGACTGGACATTCAGTCTTATGTGGAATTGGAGTATTTTTAGGAATTAAACCTCAAGATTAAACTGTTCCAAGATGCTTCTCCCAGCAGGGTGTCTCTGCAGCAGAGCTGGCACTCGTTGTGCTGCCCCATGGATTTGGGGATGCTTGGAAAAGCTCAGGGAAGCTCCTTGCTCTTCCATTTGCCACGGGGATTTGGTGCATGGGGAGTCTGTAATGGATGGACCCCACGGGATGCTCAGCCCTGCTTTTGCTGATGCTTCTTTTCATTGCCAAGAGGTGACACATTCAGCTCTCAAATGCTCTGTCTCCTTCTCAGTGGGGAGATTTTGGGGGGTTTTGTTGCAGGACGAAACCCAAACCTCCTGTGTCTCCCCAGGACCCCGGGGCCAAGCCCTGCCCTGGCAGAGGGGGCCTGTAATTGCACAGGCAAGAACCAACAAGGACAAATCAAAGATAAATCCTGCTCCTGCAGTTTGATACATTTGCAAACACTTTTTTTTTTTTTTTCCCCTTCTTGCAGCCTTTAGGACAAGTGTCTAACAGCCTATTTTTTTCCTTAGGTTTAGATTCTGAAGTCTGTTTCTCCCCGGGAAGTTGAATGGATGAGCGGGAGTTTGATATTATCTGCCCCTTGCTGTGGAAAATGTCAGAGGCATGCCATGACAAATGCCACTGCTCTCCTCTTTCAGAGGCAGGAGCAGCAGCTGCCAGTCACACACAAACTGGTGGTGTCTATTACCAACCCAGTAAAGCTGGCTTTTACCCAAACCCGCATTTGTGGGAGACAAAAAAAAAATGCCCGCGCATTCCTTTGTGGCAGAAAGGAAAACCAAGATCGATGGCTGGCTCTTTTTTAAGTCTTATGTGCAAGGTAAAAGTGCTCCTTCACTCTGTGATAATGTCAAGTGCAGAGAAATGTACACCCAGTGAGGTCATGGTCAGTTCAGGAGAAATATGTTTAAGAATAAATCGCCTTTTCTCCCTCTGTGGGGGTAGGGAGTGGCCTTTTTGGTAATGAAAAGTGGATGATCGCCATATCTGGATGAAATATCACGAAAATTAACAATCATGGGATTTTTTTTTTCTCTCTATTTATTTTTAATCGATGTGATATTTCTATTCTTAGCTTCCTGGCTGTTCCAGGGTTTTGGTGAAGGCAAACTGCTCCTGGCTGGTTTGACATTGATTTAAATGTTGTCAGCTGCATTTGCAGCACGAGCTCCACAGTTCTCCTGGCATTTCCAGCAGTGTGAGGGTGGGATATGCACGGAACCACTGTGAATAAACTGGAAACCAGGAGGCACCGTGCTCTGGAGGGAAGAAGGGGATTGCCTGGCTCAGATATCAGCCAGGAGCTGCCCACAGGTTTTCAATGTGGTTTCTTATCAGAATACCAAAAGCCACCCTGAAGGTGCTAATTGGGTAAAAACAGATCTTCCAGAGCTTTATCCACAGGGAAGGGCTGATGGAGAAGCAGGAGGTGCAGCTCCTTGCTCCATTGCCTGGCTCAGGGGAGAGGCAGCCACTGCCTTTGCCCCCTGTAGCAGAGACAACCACGCCAGCCCTGCTCTGGGCACTATTTTGTTTAACTTCAGCTGTTCCCAGAGCCAGCTGAGAAGGTCAGAAATTAATTTAGAAAAAAAACCCAAACAAACAAACCCAAAGCTTGGAACATCCACAGCTGAGGATTTCCTCAGGAAGGGTTTTTCTGCTGTGACTTTGCACCCATCCAAAATCTAAATTTCCTGTCCACGTAAGCCAGCACTGCTTCTTATAAGAATTTCTATACAATATTATGTGATAAGTTCTTTTTCCTTTATAAATAAACCCTGAACTCCCCTTTATTTTGTGCATCCCTGTATTAAATGTAGACTTTTAAGTAATTCATCAAGACTACCATTGGGCAAGATCTCCCTCCTTTGTCCTGGATGACAGCACAACATTCCAGTTTGGGGATCCTAACCCTGCTGTGAAATATGGAACAGGTGATGGCTGAAATGAGCACTTTCCTTTCTGTGGGTAGCTCTGTTCCTCCAGCCTTGGGCACCCAAGGCTGGAATTTGGATCCTTCAGGGAGGAGATTTGCCAAACCACTGTTGGCTTGATTGTTTCTTCATTAAAATTAATTTATGAAACTGGGCATTAGGGGAAAAGCAGTGCTTATAATCCATCTACATTTTATAACAGGCCAGCTCCACAGTCCTACTTGGAAAAGAAGTGTGGAGGAAGCTGCTGGTGCACATGATTGCACAGAATCCAGACCAGGGGAAGGACAAACTGTTTAATCCATCTGGAGAGAAATAATCATTTGGGGTACTTTGGGGATGAGCATTGTTTTATTTAATTAAATGAAAGATGGAGCAAGCACCAGCTAAATGCAATGTTTTCTAAATTTGAAGTGAAGTGTTGTTATCAGTTTGAAAAAAAGGCATAAAGGAAGAAAAATAAAAAGGGGAGGGAGAAGAAACTTCCTAGTTTAACACTGTGGTAAAATTCAGGTTGTTGGACGTGCAGTCAAAAGAAGAAATCTTGGAGGCAGGAAATCAGCTGGGGAAGGAAAAGGGATTTAGGAAGCAGCAATGATTTCAGGCAGCTGTGGAAAGCAAAATGAGAATAATGTGGGCACACAGGGCAAGCACCCCGGGTTAGTGCTCTGTGTGTGTGCCATGGGGAGATGTCCCTTTAATGCCACAGAGCAGGGCACCTCTGAAATATTGAGGACATTTTGTCCTGAAGGCTGGAATTTTGACAGATGCTCCTTGGTACTTGCCAAAACCTGCTCCCAGCGAGGATCCCGGGAGTTTTGCCATTGATTTCAACGTTGAGACCTCTCTAAAATTGACCCTTAGAACACAAAAGAGGCTGACGAGTTAATTTGGCCTCAGAGGTAGGCAGCCAGGATGATTAGAGCGATTCATTTAAAAGGACAATATTAAAATAATTGACTGCACGTTGCCTGCACGGATGTTTGGCAAGATAATGGCCTTAGCCCCGGTTATCTGTGGGCAGCACCCAAAACTGAGGTGCTAAATGTGGATCAGGAATGCCCAGAGGGAGAACATCTGGAGTGAAAAACCACCACCAGAAATAAAGGTTGAAATGCAAAATCCTCTGCCAGGATGAAGGGCAGCCAAGGACTATTCATCAAAAAGAAGTGCTGGGTTTTAAAAGAGGGTGAACAGAGCACATGAAATTAGAGTGCAGCACTAAGGGGACTCTTTCTCTCCTGGTTTCAGTTATTCCATAGCAATTAATTGGGCAGATATTTGTGGGCAGAAGTTAGAATGCATTTTGGTTGACAGCAAACGTTTCTCATCACAGATGCAAAGCAATAATTTTACTTTTCCTTGCCTCTTTCGGAGCGTTTGTTCTTCTCTAAATCCCTCCTGTTATCCTCTTGTGATAGGGCTTTAGAGGACATTAAGAGGCTCAGATTTTTTGTGAAGTGGTGACATTTGGGGACAGGAATGTGCAAAGACACTCCCAAGCCTGCAAAGAGCACCGGGTTTGTATAACCCTGTTCCTGTTCAGGGAGAATATTGCACTGATCTCTCCCTGACAGATTTCCTCTAAAGACATAATACCCTTCATGGAAAATAGCTAGGTGTGATTTGTCAGTACAGCAGGACACATTGTTTAGAAACATCTGAATCCAGGTGTTTAATTTAGCTTTCATCTGGGGGCCACTAATGGACGTGTTGTTAAATAGAGCATTTTACATTTTACATTTCACTGCAAACCGCCCCGTGCTGCTGGGAACTTTTCAGGGCTGATTGGCACTAATGTCCACCAGCATGAAAAGGCTCTGGAGAAAATTATGCTCTTCCTGACGTGAGATGAGGGGTGTGAAACCATGTCAGGAAGTGCTTCCATCGAACCCTTAATGCTGAAGTGATTTGAGGACAGCAGAGAGTAAATTCTGGGGTTCACTGAGAACAAACTGAAACATCAAAAACTCTTCAATCCAAGGGGAATTTCAGACATCTTGTTCCTCAGATAGTGACTTTTGGTTTATTATGGATCCTTATTTGATATTACATATTTCATATCCTCGCCCCAACCCAAATATAGTGAAATTTGCAATGCAAAGGAGGTCATTGTGTTACTACAAATGAAAAAAAAAATCTCTACTGCCTTTGTTAGCCCTAATCTATGATCTCATCTACAATATTTTATTCATAAATGCATATCTGCAAATCTAAAGTTAGTATCCACATAAAGCATTATAATAAACACCTATACAGAAATATTGGAGGATAAAGAGGTGAAATAAATCTTTCCATTCTGAATTTGAAAAAAAGTAATAAGTTCAATCAGCTCTTACAATTCAACGCCTTGGCAGTGAGATGGGCAGGAGATTTGAAGGGCTTGATGCATTTCAATGGAGATGCAGGAAGTTTGGGTTGAGGAAGGAGGCTTCTGCCTGTGAGTGAGGATTGCCATCCTTGAGCACTCTGAGATTCTGATTAAACGTGAAAGAAAATATCTGCAACTTCTCTTTTAATAAAGAATAAAAAGAAGCAGACCGTGTTATTTGCCTAACAGGTTTTGTCACTTCAGGGTTACATTTCACTCTACCTCTCACCTTCCTGTGGTATTAACCAAATGCCAATATCCTTCCCTCATTCTGGAGGAATTGCTCTCAGTATTGGACAGTGAAGAAGAAAACAGCTGAAAAATTGTCAGATATGTGCTCCTGCCAGACAGCTGATGAAATTGATAGGGAAATGTGAAAATTTCAACCAGGAAAAAATGCTTGAAAACCTTTGAAAGACAGAGCAGGGGCAGAGCTCGGGCCATGGATGTTTTTGTCACAGGGACTGTTGGTGCTGTGGGTAGGGATTGATGTTCTCCAGGTGAAATCCCTGCTGCCCTAGTCCACAGGACACTGGAGCTGTGGTGACAAGGCTGTGCCTTGGTCTAGAAGGTGAATGACAAATGTTTGATGATTTTACAGGCATTTTGTGTCAGCACTACAGCAAGAACTTCTTATTTTGCTAAGAATTGCTGTCTAAATACCATATTTTGATTCTTTGCCGTATTTGATAATTGTTTAGCACTGACTTGTACGTGTACAAATTATGCCTTACCAGACATCCTAAGCATTTGGAAACTAGTTAAACCTATTATTTTAAAATTCATATCACTCTAAACAGTTTTCTCTGACCTACTAAAAATCATTGCAGTCATAAAACCCTAAGTGAGCAAGATTAAGCTGTACTCTACAACTCCAAGACTTCACAGAAAAGTTTCAGCTATGGCAAGGCTCAAACTAAAGTCCCAAAAGCTGAGCCAAGCAGTTGGGCAATACCAGTTATGGGCAGGAATTTTTAAATTTTGGTTAGACCAGCAAGTCCTTTAAAGTGTGATCCCAAGTGAATTTGGGAGCAGTGGCAAGATTGGGATCACAATTTCTGTTTGCCACGCACCAGGACACCCCAGGTTAGAAGATAACATTAGCCCAGGGTCAACCCAAGTGAATAACACACATGTGGGGGCCAAATATGGATTTTCATCCATGGAATTGCACATACCTTGCATATTCTTTTCATATTCCAATGTATTTCCCATGTATGTGCATATATAAATACATGAACGATGATGGAATCCATACAAATAATGAAACATTTTAAGAGCAATGAAACAGTTTAAATATTGCTCAAAAATATTTTTGAGATGTTCCACAGCTGATGAACGAGGCAGTTTTCCCTTCCCCCCACCTCTTTCCCAACAGAAACCTTTAGAATGCAATGCATTTATTCCAAAATCAAATTTGCAGCTCGCTAAACTTTTTTTTTGTGTGTGTTCAGAATGCACCCAGAGAATGAATTTATCAGAAATAATTAGTGTTTTTATAGCCAGTGCTGATTGCTGCAGCATCACATTGCAGTGCTGGTTTGTATAATTGCAAATCATTTCCTAGAGGTGTCACACAAAGGCAGAAGATTTCTTTTGGAGTAGTGTAGTGCCCATGGAATATAAGATTAACACTTGTATAGTACAAGAAGACATGTAAAGACTCACTATCTTTTTTTTTTTTCCTTTCTAACCTTGTTGATGTCATGAATATCAATTTACATCTTTCTTTTTTTTTTGAGATAATTTAACAGTCCATTTAGTCATCCTTGGTAATGCAAATCATATCAATTCTGCTGCCAGACTACAAGGTGATCTCCATTGTATCCCTTCGAAACGAGAGATCCATTTTTCTTCGTTTATTTTCGTTAAAAGGAAAAATCCTCCTTTTTAAGCCTTTTGATAAGAAACAATTGAGAATTCCAGGAATTTTAATCAGGGAGCAAAGTCGTAACCACCCAAAAGTATCACCCTTCCCTCCTCAGTTATTCTGTCTGCCTCCTCTCCCTCCTCCCGGCTCAGCTCATTTGCATAAGGTGATTAAGAGAGCAGTAATAATTACAGCAGCACATGGGGGATGCACAGCCTGGCACGCCCCTTGCAGGAGGCAGCAATGCTGCCCTGCACATTTTCCAGGCATGGGGAAGAGTCCTGGGGCTCCTGGCTCTGTCCCAGCTCCACCTGCAGGGCCCTCAAGCCTCCTCTCTTTTGGAATTCTGGAAACTTGGATTTTGGGGTTTTAGTATTTAGCAATACCTGGGAGTCAAGATGGAGGGCTTTGCATGGTGTCTAAGTCTTCCTTCTTCACCTTCTTCTTCCTTCTTCTTCCTTCTTCTTCCTTCTTCTTCCTTCTTCTTCCTTCTTCTTCCTTCTTCTTCCTTCTTCTTCCTTCTTCTTCATGAGTCTGGGTGGTTTTCTCTAACTGGGTGAAAAATATCCTCATTGCGGGGCCTTGGGTGGTCATTATTGGGTCAGAAATATAATTAATATAGGTGTCGCCTTGTTATTGGGCAATCATCACTCAAATAACCTTGGAAAGAGTTAGAGGCTCTCCATTTTACCTCATTTCTCCAACTTGCTAGTTAGAGCTCACAGCTCATGAGTCTGTAAATAGACAAGAAATAATAAACAACCAAGTCTAAACTTGAAACCTACATTTCCCACGGATTATTCACCCTGAGCTTGGCAAGGAAGAGAAAAGAAGCCAGACCTGCCACACCTCTCCCTGGAGCTGGGGTCACCCCAGGCCCTCTCCCAGCCCCGGGGAGCTCCTGCTCTCTCAGGTCACCCTGAGACCCCACAAAGGTGCTGATCTCCAAGGCAGAGTGGTCTCCTCACAGCTTCACCCTCCTGAACCACAGCCCAGAAGGTTCTGGACACCCCAAGGGAAATAATTTTCCCCATAGAAATCAGTGGGCAAAAATTTAAAAGCTTTTGCAGGACATTTGTTTCTGTAATTTGGTGGCTTTTTTGGGTTTTTGTTATCTCAGCTTGAGCTGCAGACGTTTTGTGTGGATTCCGTCCATGCCTCAGCTTTGCCCTACCATTAAAGGCTGCTGAGGCAAATATCAGCTTAGAATGAGGAAATTCAGTGTGGAATTTCAATATTTGTTACAGAGCTGTTAACCAGGACCAGTTCACTCCATAATCACCATTGCTCAAAGCCTCTGGGGTCCTTTCCAGCCTCACAGCATCTCCATGGAGGGGGCAGTGTCCAGGCAGGGATTGTTGATCAAAGCACCAGAATAAACCCCTCTTGCAGCAGGAGAGCAGCACCTGATCACTGCCCTCCCATCCTGCTGGATAGACACCTGTTTATATTAAAAATGAAAACACATATTGTCTCTTTATTTTTATTTGCATTACACAAATGCAAAAATAAGAGCTGAACACACGCTGTAAAAGAGGAAAGACCTCAAGGACTTGTACTTTTATGGCATAAACCAGATAAAAATACACTCAGTGTTTCAGAGAGCAGAGGAAATCACATCTATGAGAAAGTTGGGGTTTTCCCTATTGTGTATATCCAGGTGCAAAAATAAGAACCACAAATCCATTTGCTGGTGTCTTCGAGCCAAATATAGGTAATGTTGGGGGTTTTTTTCCTTCTAGAAAAGATTATCTGCTTGGGTTGTTCTGGGATGGGTTTGCAGGCAGCTACAGATAAGGACTGACACATGTGGTATCTGATAAGAGTGGTGTTTCTGCCTGGCACACAAAGCCTGCTGCTGCAAAGCAGAAAGGTGCTGCAAACACTCGTGAAAACAAACACAAAACACCCAGAAGGAAAGCAGAGTATGTCAGAGCTGAGGAACAGGAGGAAGACCTTCATCTCCTTCTGCAGGAAAGCCCAGAGGAGATGGCACCACCCAAAAACTCTCCCACCCTGCAGCTCCCAGACCTGGCCCAGGCTGCACAGCCTCACCAGGACTGGAGGAAGAGGAGGAAGAGGAGGAAGAAAGTGAGGCCAAAGATCCATTGCATAAAACATAACGGCTTCTTGGATTCTTCTGGTGGATCCTGGGGGTTCTTTTGATGCAAACAAGCCGATGATTTCTTTTTTCAACGTATTTTCTGCTAGGTGTTGTTGTTAATTCTTCATCAATTCACCAGCTGAGCACTATTTTGCATAAAGACAGGTCAGCTCAGCCTGCTGAATGAAAGGCTGGCAATGGAAGCTGCCTTTCCAGGAGAAGGAATGTCCTTTGATTCCCATTGTGAAGAGCTGCACATCCAGTGGTTTCCCTTTGGAAACAGGGAAGGTTTGTGGGGACAGACCTGGAAGTACAAACCTGCACAAAGAGAGAGAGAGAGGGGACAGTGCCTTCCCCTCCTCTTGCAAGGAGAACCTTTCCCATGGCTTCACATGAAAGTAACATGTGCAAAGGCATCCACATAATTTGTAATTAATTCCAATTAATAAGAAATAAAAAATTTAATTGCGTACTGAAATATTATTAAAGGTATTTTTCTTGATCCATTTCTTGGGGGTTAATTTGGGGGCACTATTGTGACAAATCTGCAGAAAGCTTTTGCTTCTAAAATATAATGGCACTGGTGATTTCTGATTTCACTCAGGAAGAAATGCCCGAGAAATTTTCACTCCAGAGGAAAATGCTCCAAAAACGTTCTTTTAAACTCCTTGTTTCCATGGCTTAAAAGCTGTAATTATTTTAAATGCTTAATGGTAGCTGAGTATCTACACTGGTGACTGTTCACTTCTGTTTGCCCTGTGAATTTATCCTATTAGTACACGTGTGTGAGTGCGTGCATTTATGTGTATTTAAAACACATATGGTATGGAAAAATATATATATTTATCCATTAGAAGTTACTTGTTCTTCCATCTTTTCAAATGTCTTGCTGCCAGCTGCCAGCATCAAAGGAAGTGAACAGCTGAAACATCACAGCACTCTAATTTTATGTCTGTTGGGCACTGCTGCTTTGCTGTATATTTTCTAAAAGAGTTTATTGTCCACCAGGGCTCTTTTAAAGGGAGGCTTGGCTACTGGGGACCTTAAAATGATGAAACTTAAATGCAAATCCATTCACCTTTTCTTCCATGCAGTAAATTCTACTACCTGCACTCTGAAATGCTGATGATAACTGTTACAGTATGCTATTTTTTTAACCTAATGTTGACTCTTTGGGGCTAATTTACTTATATTTACTGTGTCTAAACACGATGCAAATGTCAGGATACAGGAATCACTGAAAGTTTGTTCCTGGGAGAGGAGGATTTGACATCCTTGGTCACCGTTGAGCTGGTGATATTGCTTTCATTTCATCTTTGCTAGAGGGCCCATTCCTGAATAATGGTGATGTCCCCGGATTTGGAAACACAGCTATGGGAGAGGAGGTGCTGGCAAGAAAAAGTGAGGATGGGTGTGAAACACTGAGGTGGAGAAAATATTTCTTCATCAGATCAGCAGAGTAACAGATGTGTTTCTGCTCTGTCTTTTGACTCCTCATGACTCATCTCTACAGTCAGGAATCAACACTGCATCCTCAAGAAGAGATTGAGTCCTTGACTCAGAAATCCCTGTAACAGCCTGTGCTTAGCTCTGAGCATGTGCTCAGCTCTTAGCTTGCCCTCACTGCTGCAGGGATGGCAGAAATAATCATCTGTGATGCTCAGTTTTGTTGGGAAAGGCTTCCATCCATCCGAGGGATTTACATAATCGATTCCTGGGGCCACATTTTCAGCTCCAACACAACATTAGTTAGGAAAAACTTCATTAATAACAGAGCTCAGCTGTGTTCATGGTGCTTGGTGGGACCATCCCCACCAAGGGCAGTGCACATGATGCCTTAGGAAGGTTGACCTGAAACAGAGACTGGACAGAGCCAGAGAATAAAGCAGAGATTTATTGAAAGGTCTTTAGGATACACCTTGGGCAGGACAAGAGCCTGGCCAGGGCTACACCCAAGGTGGACCCAAAATGATCAAAAAACTGAGAAATGATCACGAGGTCTCACACTTTGATAATTTTTGATCCATTTGCATATTGGGGTTGAATTGTCCCATTCCAGCTCCAGGCTGTCAGGTCCCATCCTTCTTGTTCCTCCCTTCAGCCACCCTTGGTTGTGCTTTTGGGCTGAAAGTTGTCCTTGGTGTGCAGCAGGAAAAGGATTTGTTTTGTGTCCGTGCTGTGTGCAGAGCTGAGTGACCCTGACTGTGAGCTCAGAGCTGCACCCTGGGCAGCACAAAACCTGAAAAACACGAAAGATAAAACTTGAGGCATCACACAGGCTCAGTCAGGATGAGCTGGAAGACATCAACACCTGCTCAGTTTTTTTCAGGTGTGCTTTGCAAATGGTTTTTCCTCTTTTGCATCACCTCAGTGATGTTTTTAGTAATGATCCTCATCACGAGCAACCTTTTTTGCACGGTCATGGGGATGTGCTGAGGCAAGCAAGACACTGTACATTGACGTGAAGAGCTGCTCTCTTCATAACAGGGAGCTGCAAGTGGAGCCTTGATGCCTCATAAAATCCTGACATCCTGAAAAGGGAGTCCTAGATCTGTTTTATACGCTGTAGTAAAGGTGATCTTTGGAAATTGCTTGTTGAATAACTCCGCAGTCTGCTGTACATCATTTTTATTGATGATAAGGAAGATGTCATCACCATGGCTTGCCTTGGAGAGCAGCGTGGCAAGGCATGGAGTTGGTTGAAAATACCATATTCCAAGTTAAAGACCTCAGTGTCTATTGTGGAAAGAAAATGTTCCCACTGGCACTGCTGGGTGGCTGCAAGGTTTATCAACATCTCCCAGTGCTGCACAGCCCAGTGGCACAGAACTCTGCAGCTTCCAGGAGCTCCTTGGCTCCCGTGTTGGGCATTCCTGGTTTTCAGTGCCATTTGGTGGTAGCTTGTGTGAATTACTGACTTCTCTTCACAGTCCAGCCATGGGGATGGACCTGAGCAGGTCTTTAACCTTCAAGCTCAGAATCACACCCCTTCCTGCTAAACATGGTCAGGGTGAGATTCATGGTGGCTGCAATTTGTAGATTACTAGGGAAGAATGGTTGGTTTTATGAGTGGAGCAGGATCTCTCTCCTCTGCTGTGTGTGCTGGATCATACAGGGGTGATTTCCCTCACCTGTCTCCTGAGGGATTTACATGGGCAACTGTTCACTGTACTGCTGAGAGCAGAAAACCATTCCAGGGCACTCTGAGATGCAGTTTAAGGGTTAAATCATAGAGCATGCACTGCTACAAGAGGCCTTTGCAAATGGTCTCTCTCCTACAGCAGCTTGTGTCCATTGAAATTGCACAAAACAATTAAAAATTAATCACTATTAAAGCAAATGCTTGCTTTCCCCTTCAGATGGGCCCTTAAATTTCTTTATAGAGCATTTTCCCCTGGAGTTTTCCACCTTTAGAAGTATTCTTTTAGCCCTGGGAGTAAGGGGTGTGCATACCAGATTTGTCATAGATCTCTGGGGCTGCAACCTCAGTACCAAGACTTGAACACAGCTGGTTTATGCTTGGGAAAGGAATTGTGAGGCAACATCATCTGCAGCTAGGAAAATGAGGAGTTAATGACTCCACAGATCATCATTCTGTCTTATTATTTAGTACCTGGGCTCATAACTGTGATTTCAGTTTATCCCACAGAGTCTCGTATTTTTCATACATTTAAATCCCGTACGTTTTCTCCCTTTAGGTAATGTGTGATAGAGGCACCCCAGAGGCTGGAGCCTTTGAGAATCTCCTATTAGAGGGCAGCTGCCCCAACCTTCCTGCTAAGACATTCAGCTGTTTTCCATCTCTTCCTTCAGGAACCTCTGGAAAGAAGGCACCCTTGAATCCTGAGTACTCACAGCATTTTCCATACCTGTGTTTCATTTCACAGCCAGCAGGTTCTCAAGGCGTTTGCTTCCAGAAACATTTTCCTCCTATTTGTGGTTTTGATGGATCTTCAGCTTTTCCCATCCATTACTGAAAACAGGAATTAACCTTGAGTTTGAAGATTCATAGTCTGGTCATTACAACATCCACAGCTGAGAGATCAGTCTTGTGTGAGCAGAGGAACTGTTCCAAAAACATCCCAAAGCATAGCAGGTTCTTCTGTGCCTGCTGCCACTCCCTGCCAAAATAGATGGATTGGCACATGCCCTGTATGCCTGCACCTTCCATCAGGAGGAATCTGTATATGGTAACCTTCATGAGATTTGAGTTTGCTCAGAGCCATCTGCTTTGGCGTCTCTTGGTCTGGCCACTGGTGCTCACCGTGTCAGAAGGTCAGAGGAGATAGAGGAAATTCAAAATTTCATGGAATCCTGGAATG
>VWYP01014130.1:0-5000 GCA_013400435.1 Pycnonotus jocosus
TCTGCTTCCTTTAACTTTTTTCATTACTTTGTAGTACTTTTTACCTGGAAATTTTGTGTTATGAATTCTTTTCCTCATTTAAAATGCTGAACTAATAATGAATCATTTTGAATGGTAATTTTTAGCTCTTAATTGTTTTTTCTTCACTGCAGTTTCTTCAGTTGCTTTTGGCTGTGTAATCTACTGACCACATCTGAATCCAAGAGTGTTGAAGGAACCAGTTTTACAATTACCAGGAAAAAAAAAAAAAAGCTTGGGGTTGTGATGAAAACTGTGCTGTTTGGCTGCCTTTTTCAGAGCAAGTTCTGATTTATTTTTATTTTTTTCCCAGGTAAAGCGGAATGTGTATGACCTGACCAGTATCCCTGTCCGTCACCAGTTGTGGGAGGGTTGGCCTTCTTCTGCCACAGATGACTCAGTGAGTTCCTTTGCTTCTCATCTCATTCCTTCCTAGAAAAGGCTGATTTTATGTGGATTCTTATTGGAATCACTCAGTAGTGTTCACTGTCTCATATCCTTAACGTCACACATATTCAGAGTTTTGGTGTGGAAGATACAAATGCTCAAGATGTGGCTGACTGAAGCTCAGGGAAATGATTCCTCTATATCAGATTCAGTGCATGTTTCAGACAAAAAGGAGACATTCTAGACTGAAGCAAAGCTGCACAGCTTTTTGGAAATTGAAGTCTATTGAGTGATTGAACTTCAGGCAAAAAGCCCTGATTTTTATATATGCTCTGAGTGCACATCTAGGTATTTTTCACAGTACATTAGCTCACCCAGTTCATGCTCAAGCCTCTGCCTGGCTTCAGAGCAGGAGTTGTTCCTGCTGAAATTAGTAAGGGGTCACCACTGGTGACAGAATCCACTGACTCAGAATTGCCCACAAATTCGTGAAATTGTGGGACTTACCTGCAGTATGCCATTAAATATTAGACTTGCTTCCTTGCATGGTCATCCCTACAGTGTGTTTTACAGCATGTCTTTCAGTTTTGCTCAGGTAATTTTCTTCTGCTAATATGTTCCCAGTGACAGCTAGTGAGATCTGCCTTTCTTGAGAAAAAAACCCCAACCAATCCACTAAAAAAATGCCTAAAAGGGTGAAATAATTATGCAGTTATGTTGTATGTAGATTTTATGACCTGAGAAAAATGTAGAAAAATTAACTATTTTATTGAACCTGAATGTTCTGCGAAGTGAAAATAGATTTGGAGTTTGCTTTCTTACCTATTGCCATTATCAGCCATGCATTACTTTCCTGTCCATTTCTGCTCTCTCCTTGTAAAAGGAGAATTGCTGTTTGAATATGACTGCTCCCTTTTTTTTGCTCTGGGTAAAGGATTTATGCCAGCTGAAAGAAACCAAAAGGCAAAAGCTGTCTGAATTTCCAGTGTACTTGTAAAATATGTGGTGGTGTTTGCAGAAACTAACTGTATTTAAGTTTGAGACAGGGAGTAAATCTCAGTCCATGTGTTCGAGGACATATCTGAGCCCATAGATGTAAGGTCTGAAACAACAGAATGATGTCACCTGGTAATTACAGGCTTTGAAATGTGGATCCATTTTAACATTTTATTAGTTTACACTAGACCAAAAAAGAGTTGGAAACTCAACACTTCTAATCTGTTTTCCCACAGCTGTTAGGTTTTTCATGTATTTTTTCCCTTTCCTTTTCTTTTGATACCTCACATATGTAAAACTCATGAATCTGCTTTAAGTCTTTTTTTACAAGACACATTGTTGCAGGTGAATTTTTCCCCTTTTCATCTTTAATGAAACTGGTGAATGTTGAGTCATCTGCTCTGAGGCAGATGAGTCCTCAAAGCTCACTGCTCGAGACTGGTGGAGCTGGAGCTTGTCAGCTGTGTAAACAGATCTGAGTGCATTGCCAACAAAAATACAATTAATTTCTGTCTAAAATTAGAGGCCATAGCTTACTATTTATAAAGATTTAATGATAGCAGTGACTATCTATGCTCCTGTGATCTGAACTCTTTTTTTTTTTCCAAATTAGAAATATTCAGTAATAATTACTTCAGTAATTAATGATGATCTCTTGAGTTCAGTGGCAAATTTTTAAGATCACTTTTTCCATCATGAGTTTTTAATTTGCTGTCTTGTAGGGTACCCCATTGCAATTAAGGAGTTAAAGAAAGACTTGATTAAAATACTTTTTCATTTGCATGTTATGCAGCATAAGAAATACTTTGTAATACCACAGGAGGTTTTTTCAGTGCAGTTCTCGTTAACCTTTGGCTTAGCAAACAGGACAACTAAATAGACTTGGCATAATTGGATTCCTGTATCATCTTGAGTCTCTTATGAACCTGCCAGACTACAGTCTTCTGACATGAGCAGGAAATTTAGTGGAGTCAATAGTAATTTAAAACATTGTTGCTTCATCTCCCTTCAGAGTTAAGATATGTTCTCTGCTTGTACTACCTAATGGAATATGGGATACTGTATGAATTGTCAATAACTCTTTTCAGATCCTTTTGCACACTTTCACCAGGGAAATGGGTATCAAAACCTCCCCAAGCAGGAGAATGTTTTCGTGCTGTGGCAGTTTGATTGTGGGAAACAAGGCGCAAACAGGCCGTGCAAATCTCATTTCACCGTTCAGCAAGGACAAGTTTTAGCTTTTATTGAGTCTGAATAACTTTAATGCCACAAATTATATCTGTTCTGCTCATTAGAGTTCAAAGTAAATGTATGAGGTTTAATTCCTTTTTTTAAAAATGCGTTCACATAAGAAAAATATATTCAAAATGTTAACTTATCTATTTTTGTGCATATAACATCAAATGATACAGTGAGGTCTTGAAAATAATAATAGAAAATAAAACCCCATAATTATAACTTACTTTAAATACATTCACAATATGTTCTCAATTTTTATTTTGGATTTTGTAACAATCTTAGCATTGCAGAGTTTGTGAGATGAGAGCCGTGCCAGAATAATTTAGTAAAATTTCTGAAATCTATTCCTTTTTTTTTTTTTTTCTCTACTGGCTGAAAGTCTAGACGTCCACTGGTAATTACCACTAGTGTCAAGTGGAATGAGCAATTTCAAATATGTGTTCACTGTAAAAAAAAAAAATCAGATCAGTTGTAAGTGATGTTTTAATTACAGGTTTTACATGGAAGCATTGTGATTTTATTTATATGAATGAGTGACTTTTTGGCTGTTAGTTTTATGTGTGTATGTTTGAGGTAAAACTTTTTTCCCCCATGAGATCACTGGGTTTTGATTTATTTCAGTAGAATGAGTTGTGTGTGATGTTTCAGTGTTTTTTTTGGTGGCACAGAACAACACCCAATAGAGGAAGAAGGAGAGAGGTTGCTTTCTTGCTGCTTTTTGTTCTTGATATTTAAGCTACAGGGTTTTTTTCTTAATTGGTTTGTTGTTTTAAATGATTTCAGCACAGCAGTGACAAATCCTGCTTCTCTGTAAGTAACGACAGTGAGCTTGTCAAAATGGAAAATATTTCTGCATCAAAAAGATGTAAAAGTTCGAGGGTGAGGGGAAAGGGGAGAGAGGCAAAGCCAGAAGATGAAATGCCTGGTGATGTGATTGTGCCCTGGCACAAGGCTCCCATCCAGGGGATCTCAGCATCCGACCTGCTGCTGGTAGCGCTCTGTTCCCAAAGCAGCGCGGTTGGTCGAGACCTTGAGTCCTCCTTTCACATCAGGTAACTCCACTTGTTCATGCTGTAGGTGAGCCATTGGGTATTGCCTTGGGCAGAAGTAGGTGCACACTGACAAATTGCTCAGCTGTGGTGCTGAACAGTCACGTTTCAGGCAGGACAAAGGTGTTGCCACTGACATGTTGAGGGTCTGCATCATCCCTTGGGAGCACAAGCACCTTTATCCCCTGTGAACAGGACCACCATCCCTTCTGTGGTGGCTGTAGCAGATGTGGTTGACGTTCCTTAGCTGAGTTTAGTAGAGAATTCTGGGCTGTAAAAAAAATCTCAAACGCTTATGGATGATCTAATTAGCATTGCTGTTATATTTAGCTATTTCATTGCTAAATACTAAGCACAGCATCTGCACAAATAGAAATTAAGAATGCTGATAAATAAGGTTCTGGTACAAAGTGAAACCATTTATGACACTTTTTGGCTGATCTCCAGGGTTTTGAAGAGGTTGAGTATTAAGCATCTGAGTAATTAGTATTTGGGAGTATATATTTCTTTCCCTTTCCAGGTCTTAACAGTTCTTAACAGAAAGTTCATTACCACATGCTGTCATTGTGATATGAAAACAAGTTGTGAGGTTTACATTCCCTGGCTGTTTAATTGTAATGGATGCCGTGCCTGCATTTACTGCATCGTTTGGAGTCTTCCCTCTGGAACTGATTGAGTAAAGAATGAATAGTCCTGACAGAGCAAGTGCCTACTAACCAGAAGTGTAAAATTTACTATATTTAAATTAAAAGACATACCTCATTAGAACATATTCTGCCTTTTTTCCATGTAAGAATATCATAATTATAATATGCATGTCTGTAATGTTAACAGCTTTGTGTGTTACTTTCATTTTGTGATTCTCATCAGTCACTTGCAGTAGAGTAGTAGAGTGGATCTGGCAGGATGCTTTCATTTTAGATACATAGAAGAATACTTGAGGTCTGTTTCATTGTGTGGGTTCAGGAATATGGTAAAGTTTCAATTTAACATTTATACTAAAATCTCAATTTAGTAATGAAAATTTTTAGACAGTCCTCTCAGTCTTGGATGTTCATGATAATT
Source organism: Pycnonotus jocosus (assembly GCA_013400435.1). Taxonomy (NCBI): domain Eukaryota; kingdom Metazoa; phylum Chordata; class Aves; order Passeriformes; family Pycnonotidae; genus Pycnonotus; species Pycnonotus jocosus. Next base: position 4,755 of record VWYP01014130.1, read on the forward strand.
TATGAACCAGTGTATTACTCGTCATTAAGAAATATAAAAGTAACTCAGTAATTTAATAAACAGGTCCTAAATGTCTTTGTTTTGGATAACATTCTGACCTTGACTTATGGTTTGCTTGGATGCTTTTATGTGGATTAGAGTATGATGAATTATTATCTTCCATCCCCAGAAAAACTGAGGAGGTTACTCTGAGTCCTTCACCACTTTTTTAAACTCATCCCCTTGACTATTTTCAATTTATAAAAG
>VWYP01014130.1:10000-21849 GCA_013400435.1 Pycnonotus jocosus
CCCTTAGCCGTTTAATAGTAGCAGCTTCTCTTTTATTCTGTGCTCTCTGAGAGCAGAATAGGAAGTGATAATCTCCTTGGAATACAGCAGACACCTGTTTGATAAGTGGTAATTGCATTATTCCTGGAGGATTATCACAGTGGTGCTTGTTTCTTTGTAATGAAGCTCCGCTATTATAAGCAGAGCAGAACTTCACTAGAAGATACACATTCCATGTAAGAGAAATGAAAATAGGAAACAATCATCCTTTTTGGAAACTCATTTTTAGAAGTCAGTAGCACTGTGTTTTCAAGACCTAACCTTGCAAAAATCCAACTCCTCAAAAAACGACATCCATGAAGAAGAGGCAGCATAAAAATCCTATCAGTGTTTGAAGTATTTGTTGGAAGCAGTTCTGCTAGCACAACTGCTTGAACTGTGCCAAGGAATTATATAGTGCTGGAAACATATCCAGGCACTTCTCTGCCATCCAAAGCGTTGTACAATGTTGTGAAGTAAATGGCATCCCACCATGGACCAGCAATGTGCCAAGTATTTGGCTGATACTCTTTGTGAATGCAAAGCAGCTCCCAAGATACATCTGTGAATATCTGTGGGCAATATGTGATGTGATGAATTGCTGTTAGCTTATACTGTTTTTTATTTTATTTGTTCCTGAGCTTAAAAACCTGTTAATGGTTTTGAGTCTCTTCTGAATAGTGAAAAATAAGTGATCAGACTTAATAAAAACAATTATTATACTGTCTGTATGCTTAATCAGTTACATAGTTACATAAAGAAAGTACCAGAAATTTAACAGATTGTGTTGGAACATAACAACCAACAAACAGGACAATTTTGAGGAAAGGAAATATAGGAAGACAGGTTAACTCTGTTGAGTATTTTTGCAATTGTTATGAGTCTGAATCCATGTTAAGTGCAGCTGAATTTTTCATGTTAGCGTATCAAAAGTAAGAGTACACAGTACCACTAAACACTATAACCAGACTTCAAAGTATGTGGTCCACAGAGAGCTGATGGATGAGTGGACACTGGCCCTTTTCATGTTTTCAGGTGCTAGAGGAATTCTTGTCCTTTTTTTTTAATTGACCTTTTCTTTTCTTTACCTTAATCCCTCTCTCGATGGATGCTTTGACTCCTGGTATTTGTTGTCACCCAAAGACAGTCTCTCTTTAGCTTAGGAAAGGTTGGGAATCCCAGTTTATCTGTGAATAACACTCTGTTAGTTGTAATTTATCTTGTTTTAGTTAGAGAATAGTTTTTTTCGGTTCCAGAGACCTTCAGGAATGTACAGTGAGTTATGACCTGTTCCCAGGCATATGTGTTTTATAGATCAGTTCACACAGGTGTACTTATTAATAAACTCACTGAACCAATTTACATGCATTAGTTTTAACCACTGAATAATTAGCGAAAGCATTGCTGAGGAACTGGAAATTTGGGAAATGTGTCATTATTTGCATATCAGTATAAAGCAATTACTAAATTAAAGAGTGCACGTTGTGACAAACATGAAGCTCCTTTACTGTTGCTTTGTCAGTGCACATTAACATCAACTTGATGTGAAAGCCTGGCTTTCTCTGCATGAGCTAAAAATCCTAAGGCAGAAGTACACAATGAATCACCCAGAGTTTGGAGGCTAGCACGCTGAATTGCCTTGGGGTTCAGACTGAGGAAAGAAAAAACTCATGTAAAAGACCATTGAGAAAACGTATCAGTGGAAAGTAATTAACACAAGATCCACAATTAGCCTCATGGTCTATACTTAACTGTGTTCCAGGTCTTTCAGCGTTTATTTAATTCTGTTACCCTGTGTTTCAAATAGCTGCAAATGGCTTGGCAGATTTTTCATCCTTTTTAATATTTACAGTTTTTGTCTAACAAGAATGAGCTCTGTAAGTGATCATGGGTATTTATTTCAGTCTCTCAAGTATATCTCCTTTTTAGCAGAATCTGTTGTACATGGAAATATGATTTTCTTTTTGTTTCCTTTAAATATATTTGTGGCTTGAAGCAACATTAAGTACTACAGTAGCTGTCCTTCTGCTTTAATTCCTAATTTGCCTAACTAGGCTCAGTCAAATGAGAAATAATCAAAACCAGGGATAATTTTCATTCAGCCAGCAAACGAGAGGGGTAGGTGCACAGTAACACGGCTGGTGATTAACAGGGGCCATAGCAAAAATTGGCATGTGTGTTCAAGCAGCACACCAGGGCTGGGTGTTCCCAGAGCACCAGGCACCACTTTTTTGTCAAGCTCACAAGAATCTCGTTGTGTTTTGTGGGGCTGCCTTTAGCGTGGTCGTCGCTGCAATGCCAGCATCCCTCGCCTGGTGTCTGAAGGACACGAGTGGCCTCCTCACCATGCCTTGGATCTACTCCAGCCTCCCACACCATCCTCAAGGTGATTCCAGAGCTGCTTCACCATACTTCTGCCTTCAGCACGTGTAAAGATCTGCCAGGATTGTGCCTTCACACTGCAGCAAAATAAGATACCCATGCAGCAGCCTTTCAGAATTTTGAAGAATTAACACAGCAGTCTCTTAATCCTTATCTAAATAATTTATCAAATTTTAAAACATGAGGAATGGTTCAGACACTTTTTTTTCCCCTTCCCCTTCAGTTCAGAGCTTTTTAAACTTTTGGGTTCTGTGTTTTAACTCTATAGCATTCCTTTGTGATTTTAAGCTTCATTGTAGTTCAGAGATCTACCATGGGAACATGTCTGAAATCCTTGGAATGAATTTCCTACAACCTGTGTTGACAGGTTTAAATTACGTACTCTGACACTGTTCTTGTGGCTGGATTAGAAACTTTTTTTTGAGTTAAACCTGCGATAAGTAATTGTCACAGCGCTCTGGCACAATGCTAATTTGAAGTGACGTGTCCAAACTGGCCTCAGTAACATGAAGAACCCTAACAGGTGTGAGGGGTGGATCTTCCCATGGGCCCTGCTGAACTTCTAACAGGGGAAAAATAGTAGAAAAAGTGAAATGAACCTTGAATAAAGCTGTCAGCAGTAATTATCTCAACAACACTTTGTGAGGAGTTAAAATAAGCATTACTGATTTATAACCTGAACACACTCCACGCTAGAGATGTTTTTTTTCATCCAGTTAGTGTTTAAAATGAAACGTTGAATACCTGTCAAGTTTTTTTTCTTTTTATTGGAGATGCATAATGAAAATGAAGTTATTTTCCAGAGGAAGTTAATTTCAAGGGCTGTCAAATTTTTTAGACTCTTCTGTTCATTTTCATATTTGTGCGGTAGTTTAATAAAACAAACAAACCTCAAGCATACTTGACTGTTTCTCCCAGCTAATGCTATTTGATGTCAAAAGACAAAGTGGCTAATGTGGAATTACATCCACTTTTTATTGTTATTCAAGGAGGGATAAGGGCTTACATGGCAGTAGATGAGCTTTGGATGTTTGACTTCTTTGTTTTAATATTATGTACTGAACTTGGATAGCAATGTCTAGTTGAGCAGTACAGACTGAAGAGAGCCCTTCAGTTCTGGGCAGTAAATCTTTCTGAATCAATTAATTGCATAGTACAAGAAAGCCCTTGTTTCAGTCGACTAAAATAATATATTTTATAGATTTGCTTTTTGAATTGCAATGTCCCTTCATTTTACATTGGGATACTTGATCTTTGTTGGTGTGATAACACTTGTTATCACAAGTTATACACACTTCTATGTATACTATGTATTTAAGTGCATGAAAGCATTTGATCCCTAGAATACCTTGTATCCAAGTCCATCTAATAATACCACATACAAAGAACATTTGATAGAAGAACAAGTACAGAAATGTTCCTTCTCAGAGTTTTTCTTCCTTCTCAAAGTTTTTGTTCTTTCTCAAACTTCATGTAGTTGTGTTCAAAATGCAACTTTTTTTTCCTGTATCTTTAAGAAAATCCATCCATCCATCCATCCATCCATCTGATAAACTTGCATTTATCATACTCAGGAAATTAGCTTATGCTATACTGAAAGGTCATAGAATAGTAAATTTAATATGAAAATTGAAATGCTTGTTAACGCTCCTTGCTCAGCCCTCTATGCTTATCCCTTCTCTTACTGATGAGGGAAAAAAACCATCATGGTAATTAATCCAGTGAGAAAAAGGATCAAATTATATGGGAGTGAAATTTTCACAGAGGAGACACCTGCCAGTCATTGAGTATTTTGCTACGGGCACCTCTCAAGTTATTTTGAATAATTGAGTGTTATGAAATGTACTTGGTCATGTTTGTTTCTTTATTCTTAAGCCCTGTATCAGTGAGTAAACCAGTAAATGGTAAGCAGCTCACATTTTGTGCACTGTGATAGGGCTGTCACAGGGAGTATATGAACCAGGATTAAGTTTCAGTCTGTAGGTAACACTGCATTTGTTTCTGATTGAAATTTTTTTTATGTGATAAATGTATATTACAAACCCCCATGTGTGTACTGCAGCCTGCTAAGCAACCTTTAGAATGAGCCCTTTTTATGGGAGATTTATGGGGGACAGTCAAGTATCGGAAAACACGCTTTTTATTTTGTACACCAGAATCTTGTTTGCTTACTTTATCTCTAAGTATTAAAAGCAGAAAATGGATTTTTTTCCCCTTTACTTCAGTAGGAAAACTTGCTATGAGAGTTCCCCTATTTAGTTTCCTATTGAGCAGATGGTATGCAGCCAAACATAATTCTGTATTAGAAGTTCAGCTACTTGAATAATTGGACTGATTCATAGCAGTGAAGTTATACAGAAATTACATTTCTTTCTAGGATCTTTTTATATTAAAAATTCAGAAGGTTTGTCCTCTGCAAGGTTTTGGTTTTGGCTTGCCATTGTCAGATAATGCCTGTTGCTTTACTTGGTGTGTGTGTGCAAGTGAAATCTGGCATCATTGATAGAATCTTCTTTGTGTATGGATCAAGTGTTCTCTGAATTTCTGTCTGATGCTTTGTAAGATTTACAGTTTGACCTTTCAATTTCTGAGAACAAATGATCAAGAATATATACTTTATGCCAAAAGAAAGGGTATTAGAAAATATTTGGTCATGGAAAAATACCTCTCCAGTGAACTGGAAAGAATTTGTCAATTGAGTAATTTGAACAATAAAATTACCTTGTTACAGTGACTGGAACAGTGGTCTTTTAAACAGCCAGAAGCTGTTTGTTGTTTTTTTTTCTTTTTTAATTGACAAGTACTGAGTAATACAGCTGAAGGGCTCCATTTAATAACTTGCCTCTATTAACAGGTGTCTGTACGTTCAGATAGATGCATTAATGTACATTAAAGCAAATCAGAGTGCCCACACACCCCAAAACCTCAAAACCCTCATTGCTCTTGTAACAATCAAAAGCTTAACAAAGAGCACAAAATAATCCAATATCCCTACCTTCCTTAAACATTTTACTTGCTTGTTCTGAATAGTTCTTGTTTATGAAGAGCTTTATCCCTTTGCAGAGATGGGATCCCTTGATGGCAAAGTATCCCGTGAACAGCACAAGCTCTCAATAACTGAGGATGAGGAGGAATGTCCCATTCTGTGCAGATTATTGCCTTATGCTGCTCACTTTGGATGTCCCAGCTATATTCTTTCCTCATTAGGTATAATTGCCATTCAAATATCTTTTGAGGTGCTGTTTTTCGCCATCAGTGTGTGGCTGGACATGAGGAAGGCCAGTTTGTCATATCCAATTACTCCTTTCTTAATGCAGTCCACCAAGCTCATAATTTTTGTATCAGCATTTCTCAGTGGAGTGAATTCTGCAGCTGGAGTTCTCTGCTGGTATCGTTCCTTCATGTTCCTTCTGCTGTTTATCTTTCTCACATCTTCAGCATCTTGATTAAATATAACATTCAGCATCTGGACTGGTACAAGAGACTGAATTTGTTCCTTCCTTTGTTATGCCAGAAGTCTGCAAGAGTGGGAATTAAGTTGTGCCAACAAACTCTTTCTAGAAGATACAAGGTTTTGAGATTATGGGCTTGTATTTTTTCATATTTTTCTGAGCATGAGATGGCAGCACTGTGGAATTACATGCTCTCAATGATTTCTTTCTCTCCTGCAGACATATTTGAATCATGAAATATTTGGGAAAAAACAGTGGGTTTAGGTTGTTCTGAACTATATTTCTAGAAGCTTCTACATAAAACTAATACTTTCTAATGTGAAGAATAATTTATTGTTTAAAGCATCTGGTCTCACTCCAGATTTGGCAAATATTTCTGGGTTAATCTGCATGGTTGACAAAGAATCCTGCCTGTTTGGATCAGAAAAGATGTTGTTTAACTTTATCCCTCAATTGCTAATGCTGGCAATTGAAAAACAAATCATCTCACACTGAGCATTTACAAATAGTATTAGTGTCTTAGAGTTGGAAAGCACGAGTGAGCACCAGACTGTTTCTTTCCTCTCTAAATTGTTAGAATCTGTAGTGATCTTTCTCTTTCTTAGTAGTTAAAGTCTATTTGAAGTAACCTTTTGTGCACTTTTAGTCCAGGTTGTACCATTACCTTTTTGAATACCAGAGATATTGAATCCATTTAGTATCTCTGCTTTCTCCTAAAAGGAGACTCTCCTGCTGCCACTCTCCCTGAAATGTTTGAAATCTTGAATTTTATTGTCCTTCTCCTTAAAAGCTATAGGAAGCCAAATAGGAGACTACTTAAACTTTAAATAAGCCCAAGCAGTGTCTACACAGTGTTGGACAAAAGATCTGGCTCTGGAGTTACTTTTTGCAAATAATTTTCCTTGTTTCTAGTTTTGTTACACTTTCCTCATGTACCTTTCACTTCTGAGACAGTTTGATTTCCACATGCATAGGTTTCCTGCCTAAAAACATAGAGTAATCTTATTTATTTTTGCTTTTGTGTATTATTTCTTTCATAACCTATATCTAGCTTGTCATGTGAAGTTCATGAAAGACACATTTCAGTGTCTTTCCTTGTCCGTGTGGAAGCCATCCCATTCAAGCTCTGCTACCCACATAGTGGTGATTTTCATGCAGAAAAAGAAAAATTCAGAAAAGTGGCTGACTTTTGAGTTCTTTTTCACAGCCAGATGGGTTCATAAGCTGGAGAATATGGGTAATCAGGTACTCAAGCTACAAACCAGCTTTTTCAGTTATGGGGTTAGTATAAAGATTTTTTCCATTCCCTTGGGAAGGTGGCTGAAACACAATGATAATTTATTGCAGTGATAATGTTCTGCACCTCTGTTTGGGAGGTGGCAGGTACAATATTCAGAAAGAAAAACCTCTCCAAGAGCAGGGTGAGATCTGCAGTTCTTGCCACTGAGACACTTCAGTGGTGCTCCCATCAGTACCAGGAAAAGGTTTGCTGAGCTGCCTGGAAAACAGTCTTTTGCTTAGCCTTGGTGTTTTTGTGATTTCCAAAATGAAGTTTGAGATTTTGTGGTGCAAGAGTCTTGCTTTGCAAGAGAACTCTCTATCTTTGAATGAAGATAACTTTATTCTAGAAGAATGTTGATGCCTCTCGTTTATTTTGGAATGAAGGCAGAGCTGCTATTTCTTTCACAAAAAAAAACCCAACAACTTCTCAGAAAGAGAAAAAAAAAAAAAAGCAAAGGAAAGGGTGATTTCTCACACCAATGTGCACAAACCCCCAACATTCCAGCAACTGTCTGGAGAGTAGGATGAAACAGGCTCTGATGTGGAACCCCTTCTGCTGTTAGCTCATGTTTGAGAGACGCTTTGACACTATAATATAGGGTTGCAAATTGGAATTGCAACACCCTGCAATTGGGCCAAGTGATGAAGCAGCACAATAACTGCCTGCTTGATCTTACCACTCTCTCTTTAATGTGCAAGTAAAAGAGACCGGGAGCCTTTCCAGGCATCTGTCAGGGTATTTGATGCTGTGAGAGAGGGAACTGCAGTCTGTGTGTGGTTAATGTGTGTGTGTGTGTGTGTGTGTGTTTGTGTGTGTTTTACCAGCATTTCATAGAGTGTGATAACTACAGGGCAAAGTTTCAGCTTTTATAACAGTTGGGTTTTGTTTATTATTAAAAGATGATAAAAATAATAACTGAGATGGTGGATTATTACAGAGAATGCAGTTCTTCCTATGCTCTTGTGACAGGAGTTTCATAAGTAATTTTTGGTCTAGGTCTCTGTGTCATCTTTAATATTTCATTTGTTCCAGAGTATTACAACTCACTTCCTTTAAGAGGATTGCTGGGCTTTTTACACAGCTAAACTTGTGTTTAACCTTGCTGTGAGAATGTGACAGTAGGCTAGTTCAGACAGGTTAACATTCATTTGGTAACCAGCCTGCTTAATCAGCCTGCTTCAACCTGCAGCAAATTAAATCTTCGTGAGTTCTAGCAGACAAGTGAGAAAGTCACTTTGAATTATGTATTAAAAAATGAATGGAGTATTTTCAGTGCTCATGGCAGTAAATGGAATTTAAGGCTTGTGAGTTATTCTTGGATTTTTGGTGAGAATGACTGAAATGTATTTTACCTTAATGTTTCTACAGTCCAATTAGGAGAGTGCTGTATTTCTGAAATGCATAATGTATAATCTTTCATTCTGTGCCCTGCAAAACTACTAATAAGTTTTACAGGATCTAGCTCTTTTTCTGTCCTCTCTGTGTTTCATCTGAAGGAACCATTAGAAACAATGTTTTAAACATAGAGCCAGGACTATCCCTTTCATCACTGAAAATTGCAGAGCATTAAATACTTTGTCGCTGCCAAAAATAATCAATTATCTTTATTTAAGAGCTACTCACATGGTAAAATCAGTCCAGATAGGTGTTAGATGCTTCTGAAACTGCTATTTGTGGTCATCAAGCTTGCTTCTCCTGGACTGATGTGCTCTCCAGAAGAGGCAGAGGCTGGGCAGAAGCTTTAAATGCAGGGATGGCACAGTTCAGTTCAGATGGTCACAGACAGGACAGTTCTCATTTTTAGGCATTATAATTAGTGCATTTTTAAATGCAGTATAGGACCAGATTTTCAAATATTATTGCTGTGTATTTACAGGCATCATGGTAATTTTGTCTTTCAAATGACAGTGCGATTTTTCTATTGATAGTTCTTAAAAATTGAGATTTAGGCATACAGCAAAGGGGAGAAGTGCTGTTTCTGTTGGCACTGGCCACTGAACATCCATCCTGTGGACTGTGCTGACTGCAGTGTCACCAGTTTGGGTTGTGTGTCTTTGTTCGTATGAGGAACATGGTGTGCACCCTTGACATTTAAAATGACCAAAAAGGAGAAGAAATATGTTATTTAAGTTGCCAATGTGATTGTGTCTATTGCAGTGTCAGTGATAAACAGATCTTTCAAAATACAATTTTTTTCAAGATGATTTAGCTGTTTTTAATTACTTGTATCAATACTGAGCATCTTTAACAATTGCTTCTTGATTAGCAATAAAAAAAAAGAATCTACATTTGCCTCATCAAAGCATAGCACTGTAAAAGTTGCCATGTAAAGTAATATTTCAAGCTTCAGTACTGATTTAGGAGAAAATAACAACTCAAGGCACTTTGGAATTTGCAGTTCCATGGAGTTTTTTTGATACTCTGTGCATACACCTCAGTAAAACTTAGTTGATGTTTCCTTGACTATTTTAATGCATGGAATCATTTTAATTTTTCAGGCTTCTTAATATGTGTTTAAATAACAGAGTCTTTAATTTGAATCTCTAAACAACCTAAAACCCTCCCCCCAACCTTTAATTGAGACTGTGGCTTTAATGAAGAACCATTGCTTGCCTTGCAGATGACTTTAGCTGTGTCAGGACTGACTTTTCCTTGCCATCGGCTCACAGTTGGGAGAAGATCTTCACCTGTACAAACAAGGGAACAGTCAGAGGAGGTAAGGACATCATCTTTGTTTGACCAGTCTGCTCCAGGAAGGGGCAGGGACCCCTCAGGATGCAGTGGTCACCATCCCTCCTGTTGTCAGGTGTGTCAATAGAATTGCATCTTGCAACAATTCATTTACAGTTCCTGCAACGCGTGATTATGACAAAGTGAGGAACTGGGCAAATGAGTCATTGAAGAAAAAGAGGAAAAACAAAGCAAGCAAGTTCCAGCAAAGCATCTGGCTGTAGGAGATGAGCAACTTGCACTAAAATGTTGATTTTTCTCCTTTATATTGGTGTGCCAAATACCAATATAAAAGCCACCATTGTGTTGCTTCTCTCACTCTTTCTTATGCAGTTAGACCAGCTCTGGTACCAAAGCATTAACTTTGGATAAAATTTTCTCAACTATGTGTATGCAGAGATTCTTTAATAATGCATTTTGTCACATAGTATTTCTGTCAACCAGACTTCTCTTAGAAATTTCCTTTGATAATGCTGTATAAAACAGTAAATTAAACTGCAGTGTATTATGTGTTTATAGAAATCTATAAGCATTTGTCACTGTGGATGTATTTCATATTTCACTGAAAATGCCTGAAAAAGAAGCTTACAGTGGATTTTGGGTTTTGTTTTTGTACAGCAGTGCACTGATGTTCATATGGTTAGTGATAGTGATGGAGATGACTTTGAAGATGCTACTGAGTTTGGAGTTGATGATGGAGAAATGTTTGGAGTAGCATCATCTGCCTTGAGGAAATCGCCAATGAGTAAGAGTTACAATTAACTGGGGATTGTACAGCAGAGGTGAAGGCAGAGAGGTGTGAGGAGTCTGCAGAACTAAAGTGGAAAGTATCTTTTGATAGGAATGGTAGAATTGTTTGAATGTCATGTCTGATGGATGTATCAAAGGAAAATACTGCACACATAACTGGCAACTGTAAAAGCACCTTTCCATGGAGGGAAATTTTGAACCTTGCAACTGGAGAATAATAATTTAACTTAAAATTGATGAGTAACAGATAAAGTCAGAGAAATTGTGATCTCTATCCAAATGCATGTGTAGATAACTAGATTTCTACTTCTATGGTTTGAAATTTTTACAGATTCTAGTTTTGATTAATGTTTTAGTCATTATGCTAATCAAGTTTCTTAGTGATTATTTGCCCTTGAATTATGAAAAGGATTGAGCAGGAGCAGACAGTTACCTCCTACATGCAATTCTTGCATCTCTTTATTTACTTTAGGCTTGCATTAGTGTTACTTCATTAGAAGTTTTTTGACAGCAAATATATGTAATAATATGGAAAATTTTAAACATTATGGATAGGAAGGGTCGAGCCTTTCAAGCCTTAAAGTAACTCTGAGCAAGTGATATATCACATTACACTGGGCCTGAGGATTTGACTGTTTGGAAAACCTGAATATATTCATAAGACCCTGTGGAAATTTCTTGTGTCTGGAAAGGTTCATAGTCTTAGTCTTCTGTGAAGTTTGTATGGCCTCTTGGTAAAACTTCAGCAAGCTGGGAACAAGAAACACCTGTGAACTGAATGTGTTTGCATATTCCAACCTGTTTTCATAAGGTTGCTTTTTTTTTTTTATTTTTTTCATTTTTAAGTGCCAGAAAATGCTGAAAATGAAGGAGATGCCTTATTACAATTTACAGCAGAATTTTCTTCAAGGTAAGCATACCCTGTTAACTGTGCCATTCTCATTACAAACTAAGTTAAAGATAGTAAATAATGATAATAAAAATAAACTAAGTGTACATGTGTTTTTGTGAGATTATAGCATATTTAGACATCCTAATGGAATATAGCATATTTAGACATCCTAATCTAATTTATTTTAATTCTATCTCTGCTGCTACAACTGCTTCTGAAATAAAATTCTCAACCCAAGCTGGAGTGGTTGATTCTTCTCTTATTTATTTTGCCACTTTGTAGTACCAATACTTAATTATGTAAAGGTCTAGAAGGATGAGAAAGACTGGTTATGTATGATAAT